>JAOXYI010379304.1:0-10049 GCA_028566495.1 Lithophaga antillarum
AGCAGAAATTGAAAAAAAAATGCAGAATTGAATGGCCTATATTTTCAATTCCAGAAATACACCTGAAGTCAAGAATAAATATGACACTGAATCAGACATAAAATTCCATTTCCGTATCATTGCTCAGAATAATACTGATAGCTCCATTGCCATTTGTGTTCACGTAACTTAGTTGCTCTTGCATAATATCATGAAACAAAATAAATATTTAGACAAGTAAAGCAAAAAGAGACTTCCTGCCTCATATTCAACATTAATTACATGATGATATCAGTTTGTGAGCTATCTGCAATACCAACAGTCCATTAGAATCACATTTTCACATTTTAAATCCTCGTTTTGGTACGGTAAATAAATTTTTATTTTCCTTTTTTTTGTTTAAATCCATTAATCATGAAGCTTTTGTCTCACTTGTTGTGATTGTTTTAAATAAATTATTCTGTTTGCCGATAAAATTGAATGTTATAACATTTAATGGAATGTATTTGAGGTGTATTCAAGGTTGTCTTTTCAAAGAAATCGGAGATAAAATTGATTATCTATTACACAGAAGATATATTGCTAAATAATTTACACATTTTTGTTTTTATTGATCTTATTTTGTTAAAATCATATTTCCGTAATATCAAAATCAGTTTTGCATCCACAAATATCTCCAGGAGTCCTAATGCAACTTTTTATGTTGCATACATTTCATTTTGATGAATCGATGAAATCTTTTAATACAGTAGTAAAAATAGTTTTTATCTATGTAATTAATCAAAATAATTTTGAAAATGCTTTCAAGTACCAGTAATATACATTACCTATTATTACCTGTTGTTAAGGGGCAGTGTATTGTTAACAATATTCATTCAATATTATTGATTTAACAATTCAGAATTACGGCATAAGACTTTAATATTACTTTGCACTTTTTTTTTTATTGACTGCTTTTAAGAAACTTCGTTCCTTTTTATGCAGCTAGAATAATGTCACTTAACCAAAATGTATGTCTTCGTTGAACTCTTCCTTAAATTTCAGCTTTATCAAATTTTAGGCTACATGTATTTAGAATGTGTGTTGAGGGTTTGAAATACTACCATTTGTGAAAAAGTGACCAAAATATGCCTGTTGTGAAAGTTGTTTAAGTTTCTATTGATGAATGATGAAAATTGAAGTTTCACTTGAGACCAGAAACAGGAAACTGTATGATGGTAAAGCCATTTAACAATGTTTTCTTTGATACATTATTTATAATTGTGTCAGTTTTGCCATATTGGTAAGGGCACACTATTATTTTTCCATAAAGAAATTTTTACTTGTATGAAGTAATTAGATTACCTTAAAACAACCTTCATACTTGTAACCAAATTACAACATTCATAATTCAGATATTTTTGTAACTTATTATATAGTTTTATCTCTTTATGGTCCACAAAAGGTCTTTAAATTATATCTATTTAGGTCTTTGATGAGTTGGTGTGTTATAAATTTTCCCCATGAGATACCTATTTTTTCACTTAATTAAGGTAAGGTTGAGATTTTTTTGTTTTAGTAGTCTATGACTGCCTGTATTCTCTGTAGTCTTAGTCTAAACAATAATTTCACATATTTTCATTTAACTTTTTCAGTCAAGTGGTTTTATAACAAAATCAGAACTGATGTCACAGCTGAAGTGGGAAGACGAGAGGGCCAGTAGAGCTTTGGTATGTAATGGTCATAATACAACACATTTTATCACTCATAATAATTCTTACTTAAATACCAAAAACATTAACTGATCCAGTGATTCAGATTAACATCGGTCATTTGAAATGACTGTTAGGTGATAAGGTGAACAGGTCGAATGGCTAATACCAAAACTGGCTTTGCTTTTCATCCATTACGAATAATGAATAGTTAAAAATAGAACTTTATGTCTATAATTACTGTGGACATGAAAGAGGTTTTCCTTCCTTTTTGGCATTGTATGCATCAACTTAGTTGATCGGCTTAATTTTGCCGATGTAATATTAAATATCCAGTCCATTGAAACTTTACAAATAAATCATAAATAACTGTAGTCTTTAGCAATTATGAAACTCTAGTCTTTTTTGATGATCAATGCAAACTGACTTTTATAGAGCAATACCATCTGTGACAAAAACGAAAACATGTACTAAGGATGAGTTAGAGTCTGATTGTGTTCAAAATGTGAAAGCAAAGTGCATGTCGAAAATTTTTTGACAAACATAGTCTTGACTCTCAGTGCGAACACAGTGGCTGAGTCAGACTCAGACAGTGGCCATAAATTTCTGCTGAAGTGGCCAAGCCAAAATCTTGAGCAATAACAAGACCTTTGGTACTAAAAAAAATACATGCCCAAGTTGTTACTTGATTTACACGTCACTGGTATGTAGTTCAAGGACCAGTGCCTAAAAGCGGGATTAAGAAACACTGATGCCCCTGTTGCTGACATTTCTACAGTACTCCTTCAGCAAAACACTGAATTGTAATAAAATAAGGTGTTATTTTTGGTGGTAGATATTGAATGTTTTGCTCTTATGTTAAATTTAAGTCACTAACTGTTGAACGAGATGGACATTCCAAATGTCAAATTCCTATCCACTGGAGACAAAATTTATTTGAAAGAAGATATTGGTGCAGGGGTTCAACTATAGGTGAACTGTCATATTCCTGTGGGAAAAGGATGCTCTGATATATATTTAGTCATCTACCTTTTATTTATGATTTCATTAAAGTGTTTCAGTTGCATCTGCTCTAAACATGTGTATTACATTTATTTTTGGCCAGTGAAGACTTCTACCAGTCATTCCTTGATTCCCATAGATATAGCATTATTGAATGATCTTAACAGCTGCAATAAGAGGCAACCATTAGAATACTGATCAGATGTCATAGATCAGTTAATTGTCATGTGCTACTTTCTGAAATTATTGTTAAAATTTTCTTATGGTTATGTATGGTATTTTAGACACTAACCTCCATATCACTCGTCACTGACTTTACCTTTTGCTTACAACCCCCTGTAGCTTGAAATGGATGTGTTTAAACTAAGCATACTCTATTTATAAAATGTTTTTCATGATAAATTTGGAGTCTATTCCCCTTTTAGATTTGCCATTTTAGGAAGACTGACTTGTGGCATTTAGTCATAGCTTCAAATCAGATGATTTTTGAAACATTAAATATTTTTTGATTGTCATATTGTATTTTTCTCCGTCTAAATGTTTACCTCCAAACAGTTTCCTGTTTCATGCACTTGGAAATATCACCTTAGATTTATTATGTACATATTCCTGACAGAATGTTGAATTAAGCTTTCGATTTCAGAAAATTTTACAGCTCGACTGAAAAATGAATTATTGCCCCTGAAAAAATTACTAACTGTTCTTGAAATGTTTGAGCATAAATTTATTATTGTCTGCAAAGTTACATTAAGCATATGTTGCAAATGCATAATATTCCAAATTCCTAGTGCCATTTTTTAATGCTCAGCTCGTGATTAAGGAGGGTGAGATCAAGACAAAATGTGGAATCTGTTTCACCTGTTAACTTCCATTTCAAATTACATAGAACAGAATTCTACGCTGGACCGAAAATTGGCCTTATCCTTACTGGGTATTGCCGATAAAGTTACTTGCAGAACCAATCTTTTGCATTTTGCTTTCATAGGAAGAAACAGAAAAGCAGCTTGCAACACACAAACAAATTGCAGCTTGTTTGATATATAAAGGAGTTTTTTGTTTAATTAAAGTTTTGACAGAAAATGAGAACTGGACAATAACAAATACAGGGATAAGTTGCCTACAGAAAACAGGTGTGGAGGAGTCTTTCCAAATAAGTAATTTTTGCTTCTTTCACAGAATGCTACTGTATTAAAGTATTCAAAGAGAATGTAATTGAGATAAAGAGTGTCGAAAAACTGATCGTTTAGATGAACAATTTTTCAAGGAAATTAAATGAATTTTAGTCTAATTGTGTTGAACCTTGCTTGTTATTTTAAGCACCATAATTTGACTTTGATATTGGTATCACATAAAAATTGAATTCAATCTGCAGTTGTTTTAAAAAGGCAATTTGTACATCAGTGAGGTACCAAGTAGGATAAATATGTCGATTTAAAAAGTACTTATATTATGTTGTATTCTAAGGATGCAAGAATTTGTCATTAAATAAGAAAGCACTGGTAGACTGACAAAGACCGTCCTAATAAATAACACTATAAGATGATAAAATGCAAAATTTCCCAATAATGGCCTCCATTAACAAATGTAGGAAGAGATACCTATTAACGATATTGATTTATGAGGGTATTTGAAATTAAATTCCATCGAAATAGTAAATTAAAATGTTGAAAAGTAAATTTATTCAGTGTGTTGCCTTGATGATCATTTCCAAAGGGAATTTGAGGTTGTAATCCAGAAATATATTAGATTACTGTTTTAGTTAATAATTAAGTCTCTTTCTGCTAATTCCGGTGTGTAATGGCCATGTATAATTACATAGAACTTGGAGCATATAATAGCAGATTTTTGAAAGCTTATTTATTTTTTTCAATGGGGATTTCAATGATAAAGTTCAGTATTCTATGTCGCTTCCGCCTACATATTTGATCAACCTGTTGGTAATGTTTCCAAGATTACAGCACAAAAAATTATGAGTTTAAGTCTTGGTATCAAGTTTTTGAATTTTGATAACATTGTTCAGGAATGAAATTGTTTTAGGTATATGTACAACTTTGTTTTCACGACAAAACAACTGATAAGTATACAAGTAGAATGAAAATACATTTTCTAAAAGAGTGCAGATGTAGGAAGACGAAAATGTATTTTCATGATGAACAAAATTTTGTCACCCTTCTTTGTCTAAACATAGAGACCCATCGTTCACTAACATGTGGTTTCCTTGATGTGACTTTCATTCCCCTTGTCTAATTCTCAATGAAATTACATAAAATAAAATAAGGAAAAAAACAAAAAGAAAAAAAAAAAGCAGGCTGGGTTGTAGTATGGAAGACTTGGCTCGTACCGTTTCTGAAAATAGTGATCAAATAGAGCCTATTTTCAAAGTTGGTTAAAGGTTGTAATGTATATTACTAGTAGGATAATTGGTTTGGTTCGGTTGTTACTGTTTATTGTCACTTTCAGCAATTTTTCAGCTAAATCATGACTACTGGACTTACTGGAGGAGAAAAGGCCAGACAGCTATCCAGCTGAATGGCGAAACCCACGACCTTTGGCAGGTGTTTGGAAACCTTAACACATGAAGCGGGACAAGCGAGTTGTATTGGATAGAACTGAATTATTTTATATATTTACAAAAAGTGACCGTCTTGCTAGCTTATACAAACGTTTTTGTCTCGCATTCGACAGAAGTCGTAGAATTCATAGAATTTGAGACATAGGTATAACTTTTCCGGCGACGACAACAGTTTCTGAACAACTACTTATCCAAGGTCAAGCATATTTCGAGGATAGATGTTTCTAAATGTATGAATCAGGTATTGATATGCATCATTTGACTTTATATGATCTAATGACTTCATAAGTATTGTGTTTACAAGAAAGTTTCGTGATTAGGTCGTTTTCTCAGTAAATCCTAACCCTAGATCACTCATACTCGATACATGCATTCATTCTGGAGGTTACATGTCAGCCAGATCGTCACTTAACCTTGACCCCATTTTCATGGCCCATTGACGTGCCTATTGTATGCTAAGTTTTCATGATTTTGTCAGTATCTCAATAACTACATATGATAGGTCACTCATACATGATCTAAGTATTCATCTTGTAGTGCACATGTCAACCAGGCACCCTTCACCTTAAATTGACCTCATTTTCATGGTCCATTGCATTCCTTTATTTTACGTTTGGTTTTCGCGATTTGGTCAGTTTTTCATATGGTAGATGTCCATTCCTCCTAGAATGTACATGCCAGCCAGACAACTATCAGCTGATTGTGACCTCACTTTCAGAGTCTATTGGCTTTGTTTATTTAATGTCAGTTTTAGTGATTACATCAGTTTCTGGCCCACGAATTCATTATAGAGTGTGCATATCGCCCAGCCACCTACAACCTGATCTTGACTTTATTTTTACGGGCTAATGTCTCCATTTATTTTTACATTAAGGCAGGGACTTGTTGCGGTTACGTCTTTTCCTCAGTAGCTGCAAATCGTTGCTGACAAAATATTCTGTCCACGTATTAACTGCAAAGTTTGCATGTCAACCGTGTACATGCCGCCTGATGTTAACATCTTCATGATTTATTGACTTTGTTAAATTTGTGTTTCCCCCATATGACATGTGAGGGCAGGTGATTTCAAAAGACCATGATACGTAATGTTTTATTTGAATGAGTCTTAATGAATGGAAGTCCGTCGTTGTTCATAGACAACTTTAATTCGTGCATATGATACAAGGTGACTTTTGACATGTTGACCCTTTGGTGGTGTAAAGTAATGGAGTTTATAAAAATCTGGTCCTGTGGCCTCCTTTCACTTATAAAGTAGTTTAGTACTGAAAATATTGAAACAGTTTGTATTTGATTTATTAAAAGTGAATGTACCATATTTCTGTCACCCATGGTTTCTGAGATAAAAAAAGGTTAGAAGCGGCCAATTTTCTCATCTATACAAAGATCAAAATATTAGTTTAAGAAATACCAATATTGTATCCACTTCTGTTTGCCTGAACAGAGTTCAGTTTTTGGGGATTCGCCGTCTCGGGTGGCTTTTTATGTCTCCGCGACGAGTAGTGGAGGGTTCTGCCCGCCTGTCTGCGTTTGTGCAGCTAACTACAGTTTTTAACGCAGAATGTTTTTGCTTTGCGGCATGTTTGTGCATATATTGTAGATGTGCATGTGGTCAGGGTTAAGATGTTAACCAATTTTCTAAGAAATTGCGGGATAATGAACTTAGTCGTTTTTCATAAACCTTTTGTGTAGAGGGTATAAGGTTTGTATGGTTAACTCCTCATACAGTTTTAAATGTAGAACCTGTATGATTTGCAGAATATTTGACCATATACTGAAGATATGCATGTGGTCAAGATTAAGATGTTAATTAATATTCCAAGATATTACGGGTTGTTGAACCAAGTCATTTTTCATAAACATTCTGTGTGGAGGGTATAAGGTTTGCCGGTTAACTACTACAATTTTACACGTAGAATTATTTTGCTTTGCAGGATGTTTGTACATATATCAGAGATGTGCATATAATCAGGATTAAGATTTTGATAAATTTTAACAAAATTGTAGATTGCTGAACTTCGTATGCACAACTTTTTTTTATAAAGATAGACATGTTTATAAATTATATAGTAATACACCTTCATAGATCTTTCTCACTTTGCAGGATGTACTTTAAATTTGATAATATACTGACGTATTAAACACACCTTTTCAAAGAGACAAAAGTATTTCTGACACACCTGTATTAAACGCTAATTTGCCATTGCGGGGGGCATCTTATGGGGCATCATATGGGTCTTGCAGACACAGATATTTCAAATACGAGCTAAACATAAAACTTCTATGTAAACAGTAATCATATGTCCAAAGGCTGGTGCGGGCCTTATTCAGTTCTAGTTCACCCATAAAATGTCTTGAAAGACAATACTATCTTTCAGATGTTAAATTACATGTATTTCAATTTAATCAAATCATTGGACATATTGGAAGGGTGTTTAGATGGCTAGCATGAAATAACGAATAGACGTTCTGACTTTGTTTAGATTAAGGATGGACGGTCTCTAAAGAAAAAAATTTTGCCATATATGGACCATATCTACGAACACCTACCTTATTTCGATTTTGAAGCCCTATATGATTAATACAGCAAATATGGTAATAAAATTTAATTGCAAAATGTCAAACGCATGTTTAGAGTTTATCCCGAAAAGATTCGTTAGATATTGTAATTAATGTGCCATGCTTGGTTCAGGAAATGTAGTAGGCGGGCCCCGTTTACTATTGTTTGATTTCAATCCTAATATTTAAGTATTTCCTAGTCTCTGTTAAAGGATATGCATAATTAAAAATAGTAGTCGGTGGGGTTAGTTCGCCAGACAGTAAAGAATTAACTATTTACTACTCAGAAACGGAACACAAATGAATTGCTACACAAAACATTAAAAATGAAATAGTATTTGCTTTCCTTATATGGTCAATTAAAATTTCTTGATTTCGTTAGATTCCTGTTAATTTCATGGGCATTTTGACAAACTTTGGACTGAATGTTTTCTGTTGGAATAAGGTAGAACTATTTGACTCGTATTTATTTTGTATAGGTAACAGTTTTTGATGGTTGTTTGTCGGATTTTTAAAGTTTTTACTACACCCAATCAGATTTCAATAGTTTTTACTTCACCCAGTTTCTATTCAGTCGATCAGTAACATAAATATATTGTTATCTTCTCACTGGAGGAAGGGAGATTTTTTCTAAAGATATTTTGCCTAAATAAATTTCGGCAGATCAAATAATGTGTCTTTGCATTGCTTGTTTTTTTTTATAATCACTCAAGTGTTATAGTATGAACAATTAAATACATTGTTCTGTTTCTAATAAGGAACTTAGTTTGTTTTGACCCAGCTATTGGAATTTTGTTTATCATTCTAATGTACATGACCTGCCTATTACATATCCTTACCGAGCATGGCATATTAATAAATAATTCAACGAATCTTATTGGGATAAACTCTGAACATGCATTTGACATTTTTGCGATTAAATTTAATTACAATATTTGCTATATCAATGATAGGGCTTCAAAGATTGAAATAAGGTAGGTGGTTGTACACTAATGTTCGTCTCTTAAATTCTTACTACCACTAGGTGGATACCTTAGATTGATGGTTTCTGACGGTTTTTTCTGTGGTCTACTCGTTAGCATGCTTGCATGGCGTTTAGGTGATTGAGGTTCAAACCCTGGCCAGGTCAAACAGAAGACTTGTAAAATTGGTACATAGGATAGTTAGAGCAAGGTGCCAAGTGGAGTGGCATGTTTAACTGCTGCTGTTGTTTTACAGTGAAGTACCATTATAAAAATCCAGCATAGCATGGTTGACAAGACATTCCTGCATTGCACAAGAAGACTTCTTCTGGCCATGATATAGCCGAAAGATTTACGACTTGCCATTAAATAATAATCACCCAGTCACTCTCTGATGCATTATTTAGTCAGTTGGGTTATAGTCAAGTAACAGTAGTTAGTTTTTAACATATATGTGTACCAGTTAGGAAGTTTTCTGTTATAAAAATAAATAATAGTTGGATTGTCCGTATGTTAGATAAAGTATACCTGAACTCATTTCGGGCATTTTAATTTATTTACTTGAAGCTATTTTGATTCCGTTCGGTTGTATAACAGTTGTTGCATAAGCATTGCCGAGAAGGTTTAAATTATCAAGGGACTCAAAATGTACTTTAATGCGTCATATAGTATAATAGTAAATTGATTGGATGACGTTCAGAGGAAAGTACTCAACTGAATATACCTGTTTAGCAAGCACAGATCGTGTTTCTCTGTAATTACAAATGTTCTTATTTGGACCTTTTTTAACTTTTCATTAGAATAGGAATAACTATGATGTATTTTAAACCTTTGTCAACGTTAGTCTGATATTTTACTGTCAAATACATTCATTTTATTGTTGGCCCCGCTAAGATGTGGTCATTAAAACAATTTGCGACAATCAAATCTACTATCGAATATCGGCATATGTTTAAATACAATATGTTTTTGTCCGTAGTTTTAGTCATGTCATCATCCTAGATAGATAGGTAGATATCAAAGAGTATTTTTGAGTATTTTTTATCTAAACAATTTAAGAAACAGGAAGAAATTAAAACCCTGAATGAATCTTAACTTTGCATAATAAATATTTTTATTTATTTTGCTATATTAATATTTTGTTTCATTATATTTGGATGAATATTTCCAATATTTAAATTCATAATTCATTTTTCTGATGATTAACTCAGTTGTTAATATCTGCAGCTGGTTAATGTATTTCGAGTAAAGTGGACCATTTACCTGGTGTACAGCTTTTTGTGTATA
>JAOXYI010379415.1:0-10048 GCA_028566495.1 Lithophaga antillarum
TCACGGCATGAGATATCACATGTATGCAATTGAATTGGTGATCCCCCATGCAGGCAAATTTAAATGGGGTAACCTGATAAACGAATTAAAATTCTGATGATAAATGTGTTCAAATTGTGCATGTTTAATTTTCAGACCAGAAAATGTCCACGGACATCAATAATTAGTTGATAATTGGTACTTACTTGTTATGGATGTACATTATCATTAAATTAATTTCATGTTATATTCAGATTTTTAATCCATGAAAGTGTAGGATTTATTACTTGAAATCAAAATTTGATGTTTAGCTCAAAGTTTCATCACCTACGGACCAGGTGAAAAGAATGCTAGAAAATGTAAAAATTTTTATTTTTGGTGTTGCATGTAGTACAGTGTCAAATATCAGATTAAAATGTTCACAGATAACGATCATTCATATTTCTTCCCATTTAAAATAGTAACTATAGCATTCGCAACATCTACAGTGTAATTTTAACAAGTACCACCTAGTTACCCAAAAATACATAAATAATAAATATTGTATATTTTCATATAAGTACCATATCATTCGGCATAAATATCAGTAAATGTTTTAAATGCAAAACTTTTTGACTAGATGTATGTCTATTTTCAAACAGTTACATGTATATGGAATGGTCAAAATGTAAAAGCTGAGATGGAAACATACTTTTTCCATTATATGAAAAGCTGAAGACTGCAATAGCAAAACCATTAGCAATATATAACAGATGAATCTATGTAATTAATATGAAACATTCCTTGCTGAAAAAGTGTCAAAATAAACTATATCTAACATTAATCTGCTTGAAGAAACAACATAACCCAATTTCATAAATTTTGTAGAGAATAAGCATATTAATATTCCACCACCGGTTTTATTTGATGAACTATCAATCTGTACAATTTAGGCATAATTCTACTGTATCTGAATATCTGCCTACTTTAATAATTTTTTTTTACACAGATTTCAATCACACATATCTGTTCTACTACAGAATCCCGTTAGGGACACATATTTTTTTTATCTTGAGTGCTTGGTTTAGTTATCTCGAGTGCTAGACTTGATATTTTGAGTGCTCAGCTTTGTATCTTGGTTTAGGCTACACAGTTTTATTTTTTTAACTTTTTTTTTTTTATCTTGAGCACTCGACTTAATATCTTGAGTGCTCAACTTCGTATCTCAAGTGCTGAACTTAATATCTCAAGCACTCAACTTAGTGTCTGGAGCATCAACTTAATACATCGAGCACTTGAGATAGCAGATCAAGCATTTGAATAATATGTCGTTTGCTCAATATACTAAGCTGTGCACCCAAAATACTAAGTTGAGCACACAAGATAAAATGATCAAAATAAAATATTGCATGTCTTACACCGAGATACAAACTAAGTTGAGCTCTTGAGATATTAACTTGATATAAACTAGTCAAGAGCTCAACATAAAAAAAAAATATGTCCTTAATGGGCTTCCATAGTTTTACTCACTCCACTAATGCTACACTATAAATACTATCAGAAATTAAATACAACAATAAGTTTGTTAATACAGAACATTTACTACTCAAATTTTGTTGAATCTAAGTTAAGACCAACCACCAATTTTATTATATTAATGAAACAACAGTTGCATCATATCTTTTGGATCCCAAGAATTTTAAATCTTGGCAGAATTTACATCTACAATTTCATATTTGTAATGGATAAGTATAACTATACACTGATATCGTAAATGCCCTTAATGGTATTATCATAAAATATATAAGGAACTAATCTGAAAATAATAAACCTAAATACATAAACTATGTGTATACTTCAAACAAAATCTGAACACATACAATATTGCCTTTTGAATTAAACAAAAACATGGTATTGAGTGATCATCAGTTACTATGTGTAGTTGATAAATGTTGAAGTGCCGTTGTTGTATTAATTAATATCAAAATTTAATGCAAGATTCTTTTCCAGCATACATGCCATCTTACTGAAACTGTTAAACAACCGTTAAATTAGTGATTAATATTACTGCATACAATTTCTAATCAAAGCCAGTTCTATAATATCTACACACAGACTAACAATCCATAAAGTAAACTTTAAAAAAATAAAAAATCTGACCTAACAAACTTAAGGGGACAATGGATACCACTGTAATTTATCTGTGAACTTTAAAGGAATCTTTGCGTCTGCAATATGTAACGAAACTGACTAAGTCTAGGTAAAAAAATGTTCTTGTTCTCAGACACTACTGCAACAGAAAAAAAGTTGCTGCTGGGTCGTTTTTATTGGCAGTAAAAAATAAAAACAGATTGGTAAAAATCTGCGTATTTGAATTTGCATTGGAGATAACTTGTGATCTTACAGTATTCTCAGGAGTTTTCAAAAGGTTTTGTTTTATATTACTTCCTGGTGTTAAAATGTCATGTTGGCATCTGCCACTGTTTTTGATAGAATAAAGACTTGTGTACCACAGTTGATTATAAAATTCTCACCTTCAAAGTCCATAAATGAAATGTGCAATGACATTTTCAGCAGCAAAGCAGAAGATCTCCCAAAAATACGGGAAGATGTTAACCCATTTGTCGCTGTGAATTTTAACTTTAATGGAATAAATATTTCAGAAAATAAAAACAAAAAAATAAAAACTCTCCCTCCCACATCACTTTTCAAAAAACAATTATCTAAAAACCAGAACTTTTTTTACCTGGTCTAATTATGACGGACAGACTGATGGGTGAAAAACATTACACCATCAGTACTCTATAGAAAATCTGAAAAAAATATAAATATACATTTCAGTAAACATATTACTGTTTGATTAAACCAATAAAAAAAACATCAAGCACAGAAATGCTGAAAAACACAGATGCCCTTCTCTACCAGTCTTTGAAAACAAGAATATATTAACTTTGTGAACCAGGTGCACTAACACATACATTTACTTATAACACAATCCTTTAAAACATCATGCAAATCAATCATTACTGTGTTTCACTAATAATTTGAATTTTACTTGTAACAAATTTATTACATGTAATTATTATTTAGGGCTCTGAATTTATTTATGAAAAAAAACTGGTATTCAATATAGATTATAAGGGTCTTAAGAATATTCAAGAGTTAAGTCTAAAATAAGCAATCAAATTCATTAATGAACAATTTGTTTATGCATTACCAAAATTTCTATAACAATCCAATCACAATAAGCTACTATTCACAATAGATATTCATACCAACTTAGCAATTAAGAATTCAGTAATACATATTTGTAACAGGCTTTAAAAACATTATGACAACTCTTGCCTAATACCAAACTGCTATGTTTCTGAACAATAAAATACGTTCAGTATGTGTAACATAACACTAATTGTCCAGTTGAATTAGTGATGGTTGTTTAAAACCTAGCTAGCAATCTTTCAGTTATATCACGGTGAAAACAAAGTTATATTTTTGCAATGCATTTGTAATGTCTGCTTTGTACTAGACCTCAAACTCTGAGCTGGATTTTTAAAGTGCTAGCTCACTGACCTAAGAGCCTGCAGTTACACGTCACCCCACTTGAATATATTATTTCAACTCCAAGCTGACCAGTCATTGCTCAAACTCCAAATTGCTGCATGCTTAGTAGAGAAGCAATCTGACAAGTCTTTGGTTTAATCTGCCTGGTACTTGAATCCTGCATTCCAGATTACAATCTTGTCACTAGTCCTTGGGGCCAGTTGTCATGTTTATAATACAACTTGTTTCATGTATATCTTGTATTACATACATTTTTGTATATATGTAATCCATCTTGTAATTTAGTCAGAATTGCTTTCAATAAAGTCACAATACTGATTTCTTGTGAATGTACATAAGAGGACCACAAATAATAAAGAGTAAATTTTGTGAAACACCTTTGAAGTAATGAGATATCAATACTTTTTCTAGCTCTATTTTCAAACATGTAATATACATGTATGTGATGGTATATCCTTTTGTATCACCTCTTGTGATCTGTATGAATTGCTTAACTAATCGCAACATGGCTCATACAACAAACCCAAGTTTATACAAACAGATGTATTATTATAATGTTTATCAGCTTGTCTGTTGCATAAATTGCACCACTATTTGCAACTCATATAACAGACTTGGGCTGATACTTACAAATGTATCATTATATTGAGCATATATTATGTATGTATTACCCTTCTTGGTATTTTACCATTCTCAATTCTTCCCTCATTCAAAACTAGATAAGTTTTTCCCTAGGGCCCAATGTTAAACTATATCCTGTGGTGACGGCAATCTTGGATTTTGGATCCAAAAAAAAAGAACAAAAATACCGTCTGCAGAGGACCATCCAAGGAACATTTCTTCAAAGGATCATTTTAATTGAATTTGTGGTTTCTGAGAACAAGATCTCTAAATGTAGTCCCATAGGGTCGAATATTAAACTATGTCATGTGGTGGCAGCCATCTTGGATTTCGGATCAGCTAAAAAAAACATAAACTTTGTAGAAGACTACTCAAGGAACATTTCTGCAAAGAATCATTTTCATTGACTGTGGTTTCTGAGAAGATCTTTGAAGGTAATTCCCATATGGTCCGATGTTAAACTATGTTGTGCGGTGGCCGCCATCTCTGATTTCCGATCGGCAAAAAAAACACTTTGTAGAGAACCACCCAAGGAACATTTCTGCAAATGACAATTTTCATTGATTCTGTAGTTTCTACGAAGAAGATCATTATATAAATTTCCCATGGGGTCCAATGTTAAACTATATCCTGCGGTGGCGTCCATATTGGATTTTAGATCGGCAAAAAAAAAAACGTTAACTTTGTAGTGGACCATCCAAAGAACATTTCTGCAAACAACCATTTTCATTGACTCTGTCGTTTCTGAGAAGAAGATCTTTATACGTATTTCCAATAGAGTCCAACGTTTAATTATGTCATGCGGTGGCAGCCATCTTGGATTTCGGATTGGTAAAAAACATAAACTTTGTAGAGGACCATCCAAGGAACATTTTACAAATGACCATTTTCATTGACTCTGTGGTTTCTGAGAAGAAGATCTCTGAAGGTATTTCCCATAGGGACCAATGTTAAACTATGTCATGCCGTGGCAGCCATCTTGGATTTCGGATCAGCAAAAAAACATAAACACTGTAGAGGACCATCCAAGGAACATGACCATTTTCATTGAATCTGTGGTTTCTGAGAAGAAGATCTTGTAATGTATTTCCCTTAGGGTCCAATGTTAAACTATGTCCTGTGGTGGCGGACATCTTGGATTTCAGATTAGCAAAAAAAACTCATAAACTTTGTAGAGGACCATCCAAGGAACATTTCTGCAAAGGATCATCTTCACTGACTCTGAGTTTCTGAGAAGAAGATCTTCATATGTATTTCCCATAGGATCCAATGTTAAACTATGTCCTGTGGTGGTGGCCATCTAGGATTTCGGATCAGCAAAAAAAAACATAAACTTTGTAGAGGACCCTCCAAGGAACATTCCCACATTATGATTCCATTGGCCATATGGTTTCTGAGAAGAAGATCTTTGAAATTTCAGCCAATCAGAACACATTATTGGCCCTGGTGGCCATGTTAAATTTCCGATCAACACGAAAAATATAAACTTGTAGAAGTCCATCCTAGGAACATGCCTGCCAAGTTTGCTTCCAATCTGTTCAGTGGTTTCAGAGAAGAAGACTGAAACATAAAATGCTAACGCCGATGATGCCAGATGCTGGACGCCAAATGATGGCAATAGCTCACATGACCCTTCCGGTCAGGTGAGCTAAAAATGTGTAGGGCATTCTAAAATTTGCAACAGACTTCAATTTAGGCCAGTTAAATTTTTTTTTTTACTTTCTCATCATTTTTTTGCTGGAATTCAAGGAAGGAGGACAGTTTTTATAGTTATTTTTTATGTCCATTACTTTAGAAATTTCCTCTTAATTTTCAGGCAAAAAAAAGAAACTTAAAAATTAAAATTAAAATCTCTCAAAATCTGATAAACTCTGATTGCAGCAATAAAAAAAAGTTTTCAATGGCAGGAAATTCTGGGGGTGGTGGGAATGAGATACTTAATTTTTTTTTTAAACAGCCTTGTTACAGGTTTATGGATAATTTTCAGAAGTTAAAACATGCTCATTTACAAAAAATGAAAAATAACCCATTATCCCAAAACACATCAGTAAAATCTTTTTATTTACGTTTTTTACACTTCAAGAGTAGAGGTACTGGAGGTGAACATTGCTGTTCCAACACCAAGTTTTACAAGCTGTCTAGTGACATTCATATTGCCTCACTAACCTTCTGAATTGACAGAGGTGAAACATGTGAAAATACAACAGGCAATATCTGTAGAAAAATACCAAAATTTCATGAAAATATGTGCATCTATACTTTCCCCCATGTTTTGATAAAATCCACTGAATAATATACGATGATATAGCACAAGTTAGGCAGACAAGGCTGTCTTGTTGAAAAATCTAAGATTGGTTAGAGTGCAAAAAGCACTGAACCCAAAATTCTTGCTAATTTGCACATGTACAATGTATATCTGATACCGTTAGTCAAGTTTCTCAAAATCTGTTAAAAATATAGTAGTTAGGTGAACAAGGTTCTTTTCCTGAAAAATCAAAGAAGAGTAATAACTCCAGCAAAAATTATGTAACTGGAAAATACTGACCATACATATTTAAACCTACACTTCATATTGTTACTTTTGATCAAGTTTTATCAAAATCTGTTCAGAATATATAGTAGGAATTTGGTGGACAAGGTCTACTCTAAAAATTAAAAAAGGACTGTAACTCCTGTAATGATCCTGGACCACAAAATCTTGACACTATGCAGATTTACACTACACACTGTTATTCTCCATTATGTAGTATAACTAGAGGCTCACCTGAGCCTATATCGCTCATCCTGTTATAAACTGACATAAATTGAAAAATATGACCAAGACAAAATTTGTTATGAAGACTCATGTGTGGCAGCCATCTTGGATCTTGGACCAAAAGAGGCAAACTTTGTACAGGACCATTCAATGATCAGTCATGAAACAGTTCTGGCTTGTCTCATTGCCTCTGAGAAGATCTTTAATGGTTTATCCCATAAGGTTCTATGTTAAACTATGTCATGTCGTGGCAACAATCTTGGATTTCAGATCACCACCAAATATACAAATTTGTGAAGAACTATCATCTGATCATTCATGCATAATATTGTTAAACAGTTTCTGAGAAGAAGCTGTTTGTATGTATTTCCCACTGGGTCCTATATTAAACTATGTCCTGCACTGGTAGTCATCTTGAATTTCTGATCAGCACCTAAAGAGTTTTGTTAAGGACAATCATCTAAGCATTCATGTATAATATTGGTTCAATCAGTTCAACAGTTTCAGAGAAGCTGTTTTTCTGTATTGCCTAAGGGTCCTATGTTAAATTTTGTCCTACAATGGCAACCATCTTTAATTTTGGATCGGAACCAAAAACACAATTTTGTGAAGGACCATCATCTACTCATTCAGGCATAATTTTTATTTATTCAGTTTGACAGTTTCCAAGAAGTTTTTGCATGTATTCCCATACAGTCCTACGTTTAACTATGTACTGTAGTGGTGGCCATCTTGGATTTCTGATTAGCACCAAAAACATATAAAGCGTGAAGGACCATCATCTAATCATTCATGCATTCGTACTAGGTTCAATCAGTTTGATGGCTTCAGAGATGAAGCTGTTTGTATGTATTTCCCATAGGGTCTTATGTTAAATTATGTCCTGTTGGGCATCTTGGATTTGAATTACCAAAAAAAAATAAAATTGTAGAGGACCATGCAAGGAATATTTCTGCAAAGGACCATTTTCACTAACTGTAGTTCCACATGTATTTCCAATAGGGTCCAATGTTAAACTATGTCCTGTGGTAGTGGCCATCTTGGATTTCAGATCGGCAAAAAAAACATGAACTTTGTAGACCTACCAAGGAACATTCCTACATAGCAATGGTTCAACTGTCAATATGGTTTCTGACAAGAATATCTTTGATACTTCAGCCATACAGGACACATTATTGGCCCTGGCAGCCATGTTGAATTTCCGATTGATGGACACCAAGTGATGGCAATAGCTCACATGGTAAAAATCTGTTGCAAATAAAATGCAGAAGGAGTAAAAGATTAAAGTTACTTTGTTTTTTACATAAAAACATATGTCTCCCCCTTTTCCTCCTGCCTAAGTTACAAAGGGCAGTAACTGTAAAAAAAAAATAAATCAATTAATTGGTACAAAACCTCGAAATGCACAACTAAACATGTTATGAAGAGATTCTGTCAAGTTTCATTCCATTCCAATGTAAACTGTAGGAGATTTTGTGTTCACAAACATACCCATCTGTAGAAATGTCAAAGTCCATGTTTTTCTATTGGAAACCCCAAAAATCAATCTGATCAAAAAATAAAATATGTCTTGCACAGCTACACATGGAATGAAGCGATTCTGTCAAGTTTGGTTCTATTCTAATGTAAACTGTAGGAGATTTTGCGTTCATAAACATTTGTGACGACAGACAGGACAAAAACAATATGTCTCCCCCTGAAAAGGAGGTGGCATAATGACCCCGCCCGCCCCTTCCTTTAGCCATTTTCGATTTTCCACACACAAATATACGTGCATTGCCCCCTTATTGTCCACTACCACACTGTAAAATCTGAGATGTACATCTCTGAAGCACGGATGGCAATGTACTATAGGGACAGACAAACAGACAGAGTGCCAATCATAGCCCCCCTAAGAGAACATACAGATGATGAATAATGTACTAGTTTCAATAAACGTACCATCAATTATAGTCGGATAATTGTATTATTTTATCACCGGTTTCTAATTTAATTAGTCGTAAGATTGAATTGTTCAACTATAAAAGCTCCGTCTGTTGTTCCTTCTAAACCAGTATAGAATGATAATGCAGTTTGCTGAATTCTATATTCTTCTCGTATAGAAAAAAAGAGAACCACATACCTTCGGCAAGTTACTGATAATCTTTATCATACGTCTAGTGTACTGTGGTTACTGAAATCAATCAAAAGCAGGCACGAACTCGCACCTTGCAGGTGATAGGCTCTGTAGAGGTATATGAACAACCACCTAGATGATAAGACCGCATAACATGAAGATAATCATTTTCTGCTTCTCTAGTGAAACTCGTAATGATATCCAGATCTTATTGTCACTGTGTTATTCAAGGGCTTGGAATATGATATAATTTTGATTCTGGAGATTAGGGAACATCGGTTGGTTGGTTTGTCGGTTATTGGGTTTATCGTCGCTTTTAGCAATTTTTCAGCAATATCGTGACTACCAGGCTTATTGGGGGAAAAATTCAGGATAACCACCCAGTGAAACCCCTGACCTTGGATTGGTGTCTTGAAACCTTAACACATGAAGATTTGAACGCCCAACAGCGGTGTTAAGGGTTATTGATTGTGAGTAAGTGACCTTTACCACTCGACCACCCAGTCCCAAACATCACTTGGAATATATGGTAGGATCGGAAGGTGACAGAAGACTTTGATTTTAATTTGTTTTCGAAAATTTGCCACATGTCTTGTAATATTATAATTTTAGCAATTTCTGAAATGTCACTGGAAGACAAAAAGTATACTGTCGTCCTGAAATTGGTTTCGTTTCGCATCTGACATGGTTATTTTTCCTCTATTTCCAAGACCTAGACTATGTTTTCCAAATTTCTTTTAGAATCTATCTATTTGGATGTGGCATATCGTTTTGATTTAAATGCATTTTCACTTACTAAATGTTAAAAATTAATTTAAAAGATACTAAATGATATATTGCTATGTGCATCTACATTGTATTACAATTTATAAATTTTTGCACTAGTTGGCTTAACATAACTCAAACAGCTTTTTTTTTCTTTTTGCAATTTGTCTTGGCTCTATTTTCTTCTTTGGGCAGATATGAAAAACGTATCAAAAACTAATTTTATATGCACTAAATGTGCATGCCGACAACTAATATCTCATCAGTAGTGC
>JAOXYI010379526.1:0-10048 GCA_028566495.1 Lithophaga antillarum
GGTGAGATTCGAACTACTAACTTTCTTGTAGTTTAATATAGTGGATTTCCTTTTCATGCCTCTCTAACCACTGAGCCTCGGACTGCACAGTGTTAAACTGTCAATTTAGTATACATAAACTTGCTAACAGTTTTTCCAATATACATGTACTATTTGTATATAGTAATAAACATACAAATTAATAAATATTATGTTACTAATACATGTATAAAAAAAATGTTTCAGCTTTGTTAAGAAATTTATATGTACCAATAGTTCACAATAAATATCTTAGTCTGAATACATCATAAATATACGTTTATATATGTTAAATCGACAAATTAATACCATGTCATTCGTAGCCGCGTAGTTACGCATATCTTCAATGCACGATTTTGTGAGAACGACTTGACTGTCGATGATTCGATCCTAGCTTTTCATGCAAGAAAAGTTTGTGTTTTTCATAAAAAAACTATTTAGTAGTTGACTGTATTAAACCAGTGATAAGTTGTGAAAACTTCTCAAATGTAATTAGATTTGTGAATAGACAAGACGACAAAATGGTTTAAGTAACAGATACAATGGCTAAGTGTGAATTCGTTGAAAACAATCCACTCGCCTCCGGCTCGTGGATTCTTTTTTCTACGAATCCGTACTTATCCATTATGATTACGTATCTCCTATACGTAGTCATACGGAAAGCAGAGCATTTCGAAAACGATATACGGAAAATAAAATATACAAGAAATGCTAAACAATAAATAAAATTTGTCAAACACGACGAACGAAAATAAGTCTTTAGGATCCTCTTGTATGTTTAATGTCTGAATATATGAAAAAAAAATATCTTAACAATTTATTTATTTATTTATTGCTGATGTTATGCCGACGTATTTAAAACTGGCTGATCCGATTTCTCTGACAATGATAAAGACAACGAGAGTGCGAAATGACCTTTTCAGAAAGCCGGAATTGACCTGTTTAGACTCGGAAATTTTAGGATTGATTAAATTTTAATCGTTGAAAAGCAATAATTTCTCATTGAGAATTTAGGATTTTTGTTTGGACATGCAGTATAAAGTAAAAACTGTAATATACATCAGTATTGAATAGAATATATCTCTTCCATGGTTCAGAAATTGTCTGACTTTGTCAAGTATTTGTCCGGACAGGGGGTCTGGGTACTCTAAAACAAAAAGATCATGTTGTTACTCACCAGGTTCAAATGAATGCACTGGGATCATTCATGATTGAGCAAGGAAGGAATGGTCAAATTTAATCATAGGATTATATATCGGGAAAACCTAAAAAAATCTCCAGATCCAGCAATATTTGAAGTAAGGCACATATGTGACGTTCATATTCAAGTTAGTTAAATTAAGGTCTTGGGGTCATTTGTGACCGAGCATAGGGTGAAGGGGTTGTTCCAACTTTAATATATAGTTATATGGGATAAACTTTGAGGAATCTAGGAATTTTCTTCGTAACCAGCAGTACACCTTAACTCATATTTTGGCAGTCCGAAATCCAAGATGGTGGCTGCCATTAGCTATATGTATATCATACAATATTCTTTAGGAAAAATGTGCAAAAATTTTCATCGTTGAAACCATCTACTCAGTTTTTGTTGTTGACATGGAATTGGGATGGACACCTCTGTAGGACATAGTTTATCATGGTGAGCCACAAGAAATATTTGTGGTATATATTTTAATTTTCTAAACATGAGTCAATTTATACACAGGTCAGCGATACAGACTAGGGTAAACCTCTAGCATTGTAATTTAGAAACCATCCAGAAATACCCTGCATAACAAAAGAAATCTCAAATATAGATTTGTAAGGATATATTAAATTTTCTGGGTTTTTTTTACTTAGGTTTGTAAGGATGTATTAAATTTTCTTTTTTTCTTTTTCTTTTGACTTAAGAAAAATTATATGTTTTCCAAATATTTTGTCGCGTATATTCTATTTCTACTGCAGAAAAAAGTATTAATTGATTGACATTTAATGGCTTTCAAAACATTAGCATATGAACTGAAAAATTTCCCTCGGCTTCTCCATCCGGTATGTCACTTTATATGAAAATTTATACTGTATACATGCTTGCCTTAAAAACAGGTTACAAAATGACCCTAACAGTAAGTTGCAAACCTAACCTAACACAAAGTTAACTTTAAAAAAAAGCAGCTAGGCGGCTTTGTTCAACAGGTTCTTGACAACTAACATGTTAACTTGACAGGTCATACTTAACTTACTAGTAAAGCAAACTTCTGGACGGTCCATTGGACTGCTTTACATTGTCAAGAGCACTGTACTAGATTGTCAAGAGGTTCGCTCTACATTGTCAAGAGGACAAAGTAAATTTAGAACGTCCAGAGGACTAGCCAAGCGGTCAACAGGACACTGTCAAATGGACAGAATTTTGGAAGAAATATTGTGGTAGAGAAGAGCAAAAAATTGCTCATTACTCCCAAGAGGTTATCTTTGTTGGTATGATTACCGAAAATTTATTCATATTACAAAATGGCGAAAGAAAATATTTTATCGCTTGATTGGGTAGTTTCTTCAGGGTATGCCTGTCACGTTAACATTGTGCCCTTTAGATGATATAAATTAAAGATCTATGCTACATGTATTTACATGATAAATGAAAAACTGTAGTCATGATAAGGGGTTATTTTCAAAGTTAAATAAAAGTGGTTATATATCAAATCAATTAAAACGGAATACACATATTGACTAAAATAATTTGTAGCCATTGAAATACATTATCATACACTGGATTAAAGATAATATTTTTTAATGAATGCGGGAAACAGTTTCCAAGTTGTTCCGCATATCTGAAAGTTTTATGAACTTCAAAATTATAATTAGTGAATCGAAAATAAAATTGATACTTGAACAATAAATGTTCCGCTTAACGCTGTTAACCAGCTCCTATACATTTTAATATTAATAATTTTGTCGCTTGCCAAATTTTGTCCTCTGGACTGGACTTGCCATGTTGACAAAAGCTGTTCACTTAACGAATCGAGGTCTCATGACAAAGTAATTCTATCCTGGTTAACTCGTAGCCGTCCTCTGAATAGTCAAGTCTCTGATATTAACTTTAACTCGTCAAGTTGACAGGTTAGCAAGTTAACTTACATGTTAGGTTCGGGCTACACCTGAGTGTACGTGTACTTTTTATGAATTTTCTTTGAGAAAAATCCACCTATTCTCCATTTTCCGAAATTTCTATCTTCCATAAACACAGCCTTATATTCACAGCAGATTTTCACGAACAGATTTATTGCACATTAAGTAGCTGAAATGAACTTTAATGCAAAAAAAAGTAAAGAAATTCAACTTAAACTAATTGTTACAATACAATAAAACGGTATAAATCGCTGTTTTTGCAGACAACAGGAATTCAAAACTATTCAGAATTACATTTGTAACTTTTTTCTTGTGACTGGCACGCCAACTTGCACAAAGAAATGCCAACGCCTGGCTGCTGCGTTAAAAAGTATATACTGCTGGGTATTTATCTTGCTCTTATTATAGACATACAGAATTTTGCAAAAGTTATAGTAAAAAGTTCGAGATACCTGTACGGTCCGAGTTTTCGGAAGTGCTGACCATCCAGTCTGTTTTAGGCAGTTCTAGAAGTAGATTTTGATCCTGATGTTGTGTACATTTTTTTGGACGGTAATATTTTTAGTGCGTAGATTTTTTTAAACGTTACGTCAGGCATGAGAGAAAGGTGATCTGGAAAAAAAATTGAAAAACATCAAATGGTCGGTGGATCCGTCTTTCTCGTCTATATCTATCCTATTTTATTTTTCTTCATTTCCTGATCCTAGATTTTGGGGTCAAAATGTTCTAAGTTACACACCCGACAAATATATGAATTCATGGTTGCAGTCTAACTGTTGCAGAAAGAAATTCAATAGAAAAGGCTGTCATTTAAACCAACGATAAGTCTGTCCTATTATCTTCGCGGGAAAATTTAAGACGTGCATGATGTTGGTGATACTTTTCTGAAAACTGTAAATTATCTAACAAAAGTTGTTTGAAAACTAAAATCTTGTATTATTAAAATTACAGACATTTGAAGAGAGAACATGCCTCTGATTATGAATAAATTCCATTTCTATTTAAATTTTGTTACACATCGTAAATATTGACACCAAAACGACCTTTAATAACGTAAAAAATATGACGTAACGCGTAACCAAATATAACTGGTTCCAATATAGTTTTTCGTCAACGTACACATGACGTTTTTCCACATTTTACTGATATTTGGAATATTGTCAAGAAAAATGACAGATCGTGACGTCATAAGCGTTTTTTGGTTTCCGGTGCGCAAGACCGACAATCTATACCACTGAACAGAACTAGAAAAATGTAAATGCCACAAAAATGGAAGCACAAGTAAACAAACAGATGAATAATTTAAGAAAAAAGGCGATGATGTTATTTCAGTTTATTTCTGAAAATACGTTTTTCTTCTTCTTTGACAAGATATAAACAAATAAGACAGAAAAGGATTTTCAAGTTTTTTTTACTAATTTGTCCATCTAATTAATTTGTAGACGAAAAATAATGCATTACTAGAATTACTATAGAAATACGCTTTTTCTATAGATTTTTATTAAACAAAGGTGTTTATGCCTTTGTTTGAGAAAAAGTTCAAAGTCAAATAAAATGTCCCCGACAGGATTTTGACGTCTATGTTGATTTTTGTCGTATTTCAAAAAAAAAAAAAAAGAACAAGAAGAAATGCATGCACTTTATTAAAGGTGTTACAAATAAAATGACCATTTCTGTACATTAACTATAAAATTACTCTCTTTTCTTCGGCTTCACGTAAATACGAATCCCCACAATGTAAAACTATAAGAAAACAAGTGTTATTTTTAAAAGATTTCTTCGTTAAAACCGTATATATCAATTATGAGTACTAGTATTAGATTTATATTGTCAAATTAAGACATTTAAATACAATATTCATCAATTTCTAAAGTCGTCTGTTGCAATAATTGGCGTAGTCCTGAAGAAATGAAATATTTACTATCAAAGAAAGAACATTCGTCTGAAAATTTAGACATAAAATAACGTCACCATAAGTATCACCAACATTGCACAACGTCTTAAACATTCCACAGAGGACATTTGAATTTAGCACGGTAAATAATGCGATAATTTAACAGATTCAGGCTTCATCTCACTAGTAGCTGTGCCTATGAAATTGTTTACTGCAAAGATTCTCTTTTTTTAACCCTTTTTTTAAACTTCATTCAAAGACCACGTATAGTATCCCATATGGTACCCCTAAAACGTCAGCCGTGTATATAGGGAACCAAGATGCCACCGATCCGGACTACAGGTGCTTTGTTTACAATCATTTTTCTAATGTTTAAAGGAATGACAACATTTAGTCTCAAAACAAGACATACTGTGGTATCCCAAAATAGTTCCTTTTTAGGCAGGTTTTTTTCTTTTTTTTTTGTATCATGTATACTTTATAGGTAGCACAAATACTGTACAATGTAAATTAACTCTGTGGGAACTTGCATCATAACTTTGGGACATCAACTCTTCTTAGTTACGGAAGCGATAATTGCGAAAATTTCGTGATTTGATTTTTTGAAATGGTCAGTATTTTTTTTAAGTTCAAGAGGCAAAATTCCAGACTGTTTCCACCGACCGAACCCAATTTTACCGAAAAGTCAGACTAACTTCTTAGATAGATATATACATACTACATTACAGATTTCAATATTTTGAAATTATTGATATAAATAAAATAAACTACCGAAATTTTTCACAAAGGTCAGTAACCCTAAGGAGATATGGAAAAACTTGATTTTATGCTTGTATGAACAAAAAATACAATTAAAGACGGCAGTTTGTTGCAGATTTTTGTACTGAAGGACGACGGACAACCGCGTGACTATATCCTCACATCTTGAAGTCGAACATAAAAACAAGGTCACTATCAAAATGTGACTATCAAGATTAAGATCAGGACTAGGTTGTATCAAATTTATTGCCCGTTTTATGAACAGTTAATGCCAAAACCCAAATATCTGATTGATGAATGACAACGTGATGACTTAACTGGGCCCTGACGACAAATATAGAATTGGCGTGTCTCAGCTTGCTAAAGAAATGTTTTCTCCATCATAAAATACCACAACCCGAGCTAACATACTCTCCTTGGCTTACACTATTAGAGCAACATGACAGACGTTCTTAAGGCAGAACATGTGTATTCTTCTTCAGAACCTGATGCCACTCTCGTATTTAGTGGGTGTTTAAATTTCGATTTTTTCAGTTCTTTGTGCTGTCTTTATCTACGTCTTTTTTTTTGTAGGTACTTGTATTTTGTCTTGATCTTGTTTAGTATCTCTGAAGAAAACCAAACCAAAAAAATTTCAACGCATGGTCTTTGATTACAAGAGTTAGTAACAAAATCTTAAAACAAACGAATTGTGACCGTAGAGCTATAAAACTTTCATAAATACATGTTTTAGTTAAACTGTATCAACTATCCTGGAAACAAAATTCTCGTTAATAAGGGGAAAAAAGTAAGACATGTGGAAAAATTGTATAATTTTATTGTAATTTTCGCCATTTTGTTTGTGACGCAAGCACCTCTTTGAATAAACTTTAAAACCATCACGCATATTGAAATTGGCACACAACTAAATTACGGCCAGCGTTAGCATGTCCCCAAATGTCTATGGCTGAACAAATTCCAACAATTATGATGCAAAAGATTTCGTTTCCGAAACACGATCAGCAATTAACAACCAATGATGGGAACTTTGTTCTTCACCTATAATTTTGAACGCATTAGACAGAATGAAACACGAAAAAAACTTCATCATTGAACCTTCACTAAAATTGTTCCAGATTTCATGTTCAACTGTCCATACTAAAGCCTGTAGACATAGCTGACGTTTTCTTATGTCCTGTAAGTGATGATGGCATGCGAAACTCAGGTAATGCAAGAATATTAATGGATGGCATAAAAAATGAGGAGAATATGAAATTGGATAAATATCGTCCTCGACTTTATAAATATCATATGGTTCTTGCATCTTAAGTTCGAAAAGTCGCCATGTTTTGGATCTCATATAATGGAAAAATGATTTTTGATCCAGATTTCCATTTGTTTTACGGAAATGATTTAAATTTGTTCGTATTTTTCTTGCGCTGCATCTATGTTCCTGTCTCCTATTACAGCCAGTTCTTTGTCTTAAATTGCAACAATGTGTTTCCTCTATATTGCAGCCATGTATTTGTCTTGTACTGCAATCCTGTCTTTCTCCTTTATTGCAGCCAAATGTTTCCCTAGTATTGCAGCTATGTGTTTGTCCTGTATTGCCTCCATGTGTTTGTTCAGTATTGCAGCCATGTGGTTGTCTTGTATAGCAGCCATGTGTTTGTCCTGTATTACAAGCTTGTCTTTGTCCTATATTGCAACTGTGTTCTTTTCTTGTATTGCAAAAATTGGTTTGTCTTGAAGTGCATTCTCCTTCATAAGAACAAACCAACTCCGCATAGTTGAGTAATATTAATGAATTGTTATATTGTTTGTTCAAATAAAATGAGAAAGCTAAAAGAAGCCAACCCGAAATTATGTCAGTATTTGTAGCTAATAAAGCATGAGACAGCCATCGTCGATACTTTTGATACCCTCGTTTGTTCTGAAATGGAATATTGTCGTAGAAGGTATTGTGTGCAATGTTGCTGTTGATATGTGCGAACAAATAGAAATATATACATCGCGTTTGCGTATGAAAGTTTTCAGTCCTAGCACGACTCATACACCATGTTAAACGAGATAAGTCCATAAAATAATTGTTTGGATAACTTTCATGGGGTGAATCTGGAAGGATCTTAAAAACTTCTTTGTTTACTTTCGTATAAGTGTCTAAGAGGAATGAAGAATTTACGATTAATCTTGTTTTTCTGATTTTATTTAGTGTCTCGCATAGCCATATACATTTCCATTCCATACGAATCAATTGTTGTAATATTAAAATGAGTTTATCTCGTGGCTGTTCTGTAAACGTCCTATCTATCATATTATGTTCGGGAATGAAATAATTTGGAATATACTTGTAATTATTCCAATACAGAAGGCGTTCCAGACATAGCATGAAACAACGTAATATATTATTTGGTGTCCATATGCTTAACCCGTGTTCTTCACTCAACCAAAAAATTAAAGTTTTCATAAAATATGAACAAATGAGCTTTTCTATACGTTTTTCTGCTTCTTAATTACTTCTTTGAGCATAATTTCAAGGAGGACATAGCATAAAAATTGCATATGATTCCATGAATGAATCAACATTTTCTCTGGAACTGAAAATGATATTTTCCATTCAAGGGGATTGCTTTCTCCTGAATCAGACTTACTGCTGATCGGAACAAATAAAATACCTTGTTTTGAAACGTCCGATATCAAGCGTTCTGCCGGCCATTCGTGTAATCGAGATCGTAATATCCAAGATTTTGAAACTATGGGCCTTGTTTCGCATCTCAGTGTAAGAGTGATATCGCTGACGTCAAAAATAGTTAAACAGGGTCCATTTATCGTATTTATATTTCCAGTCTTATCCAGAATTTCGGTCTTTATTCCCTTATTGGAAAGAAATATTCCTAATTCCGTTGTATGAAGAACGTTTTTGTTCCAGTCATTTTGGTCTTTTACGCGTAACAGCACAAACCCTGGTTGAGAATGGTCAGTATTCATAATTAATATCTTTTTATTGCATAAACTATTCATACGAGGAACAGATTCTTCTGCAATCACTTGACTATTCATAATAATATGCATAGAATCGTAGTCGCATCCGAAAATGTCTATCCCTTCTACCCTACCTCCACTACTAATATGTACAATACTGTCACTCGTCCTTGGAAAATTAACAACATCATCCAGAACTTTAAAGAATTGCCTTTTATATCTCACAGCGTTCTCTGATCCAATAACGTCATCACAAAGGTACCGGTAGAGCTTTTTGGAAACTTCCTCCATTCCTACAATAAATTTTAGTCTTCTATTTATTTAGCTATAAGAATTTAGTGCAAAAGATTCAACTTTCTTATTTTGATTAAGCATTTAGATTATGTAGAATCCGAAAATGCTTTCTTTTGTTCTTAATTTTACACATGAATGCCAACGACTGAAGAAAGTCCACATATTCTAATACGAAGAATGAATTAGTGAAAAAGGAAGTATTTGGGTCCGGGGTAAATCTGATTATTTGTACACTGTATATCTCTATATGCATAAATTTTCTTATTATTAATAATTTTGAACAAATAATATACATGTATGTCTGAAGACAGGTAACACGGGAGCTGAATGATCACGTTTACCTTCATTATGTAAATCGCTAGCCTTTCACACCCTAAGTTTAGACTTTGAGCAAACAAAAATAAAGATTCAATCGGCTAGAACATCAGGTAAATATATATTTCTTTGCTTTCGGAGCTGCGAGTCACAATTTGAAGCATTTTGAGGGCGAATGAGCTTATCGAACCAGCCAGAAAGCTTCATGCTGTGCCGAATGACTGATATTTAATCGTATCTACTTGCAGATAGCCTGATAATATGTATATGGCATTTATTCACGTAGTTTAACAGCCCCAAACCTTTGATAGTACGATTTTGGCGGGAGATTCGGTTACACAATCGGAAATTCGAGGCAACCTTTTGTAACCCCTAGGCCAAGAGTTTTGACGTCATGGTTAACCTCTAAATAACTTCGGGTCAAACGATTTTATGTCACAAGTAGCTTGTATCTTGACCACGTGATCTTGACATGGTAATTCCTAGACGGATGAACAGGATACAATAGGCATAAGGAAAAGCTATAAGAAAGTTTTCTAACCACTTGAGAAGGTGGTGTTTTTCAAATTTCTATTATTGTAGTAAGAGAACTCTATTCCCACACCCTTAGTTAGAGTGTGTATTTCCCAGCAGTCTATGACATATGTCGTCATATTTTATCCCAGACCATCATTCTACTTATTACATCGGTAAGAATGAGTAATT
>JAOXYI010379637.1:0-10047 GCA_028566495.1 Lithophaga antillarum
GAAGTCACAGATATTGAAGTCAAAGGAGATAATATTGGGGCTATAACTGTCAGGTACACCGAACCAGGCAGTCAGGACAAACAACTCGTGGAAGTAAGATTTTATTTATTTAGAAAACTGCATCAAAATGATAAGCATTAATCATTAGAAGATCAAGTGTTGTCTTATGTACTACCTTACTTCAAACTGAGGTAGTTTACATTAAGCAGGTGACGTATTATGGAAACATAAACCAATTTTATTCTGCCCAACAACATTTCCATGACCCACACAAAATACTTCGGCATGACAATGTAAGGTTTGGGTTTTGACACATCTTACTTCATGTGATTTTTACGCAGATTGTTGTCGTTTTTTACGGCATCTCGACTTTTTGTTCAATTTCTAGTGCATTCTTTGCACAAATTATCTTGGAAGATGAAACTATATATGATAGCAGATCGTTACGTCTTTTATTTATAATTCAAATTTCGTTTAAAAGAGATGTTTTTTCCATTCTAATTATAAAATGAAAAGATGAATAGAGAATGTTGGCAATCTGACTTAAAACAATAGAACACTATTTTATCCTGCAGTTGTTGGATCTACTAGCAATATAAAGGGTGTCAAATAAATTTAAGCTTTATAATGCTAGTATGCTAACCTGATCTTACTTTGCATGCTTTTTAGTATTGTAAACTGGTACTAACATGTACATTCAACACAGGTGTTCTCAGCTATTGTTGACAGAGGCTACAAAGGGATAATTTTATTACTTCATAATTAAAAAAAAATATTTAAATAATTTGTAATACATGTGTTTTGCTGCAGGCCCAATACCCGAGAAAAGCTCGGTAAACCTCGCCTTCCCCTAGTTTCTAAGCCTCATACACTTAAACTTTATATTTTAAGACACTGCACTAATATCGTATATGTCTACTCTACTCGTCTATCCAACTCGTAATTATAGAACAGAAACGAGACAAGACAACAAATGAACATCTGAGCCATGGCTTGGCACAGTCACAAAGATGTGGCGGGGTTAAACTATAGTTTTTTTTATATCTCAACCCTAAGCATTTATCACTGCCTCATCGATCCATATGTGGGACGCTATTTAAAACGATCCTGTAAAATTAAGGTTTATTTTTTGGATTGGAAGTGTGAAGAAAGGATTATAAGAAAATATATGCATACAGAAAAATGTAGAAATTCAAGAAAAGGTACGTGTAAAATAAAAGAAATGATAATTTTCTTTATGGTTCTGTGCAAAATATCAACGAAAGTGCATTTTGAATATCGTCAAGTTTTTTGAGGGATTTTTCATATACTCAAACGGTAATTAACGGTCTTTCAAACTAATAAGCAATCGTCTTTATTATATCAATGCCTGCCATTCAGTGATTGTTGTCCTATCATATTTGATGTTATTTAGCACATTTGTGTTTGTAAAAATATTTTTAGTAATTGTCTTGTATAATAAAATTAAATAATAAAATCAGCTTTAGAAGGCATTAGATATAAAATACAATATTTCTTGCGTATGTTGAAAAAACAGATGGACAGAAAGTGATAAAGTGAGATTATTGGTAAAAATTAAAATAATTTATGCAAGTTGTAGCTATATCTTGGTAAATACATACTTTGACACAGGTGCAAGTATGAAAGGAATATATTTGTTTATTTGCCTAAGGTATGTTTCACTTTCATTACAGGGCTCATTTCTACCACATGAAACTATTGAATTACCACCACTTGTTTATGGATCAATAATTCTGTACATTACAAAAGGAAACGAGCTTACTCCGTTGATGATTGATAGCATATCCGTCCAAAAATGTGTCGAATTCGGTAAGTAATTTATGGCAACTGTTATTTCCATCATCATGAATTTTCAGTTAATTACTTTTATATCACTACCATTTTCATAACCTTCAATAAAGTAGTGAACATTATTAAAAACTTTTAATTGTGTAATAAGTGTAGGTTTCACAACGAGTGAGAATTGAATAATGTTACCTTCAGCGTGAATTTTTAGACAAATGAAAAATTAGAGGAGGATGAATAAAGGAAGAGATGTAAAACAGTTGAGAGCCATAACTGATTCTGAATATCGGCTATAGGATAATTCTGTTGTTCAAAATGTTAGATCGATATTATTCATCAAAGAGTGAAAAATTAAAGAAAATTGTACATGCCATCGGAGTGCATTGGAGAATAAAAAATCTGTGTGTTTCCATATCAGTCTTTTCTTTCAACAATACATTAGCCCTATCGACGCACAATATCTTAGTTTGAGTGTTCATATCGTCCAGTATTAATTTTTTTTTTATATTTTGCTTTCTGATTGTGTTGATATTACTTTACTATAACCGTAGTATTTTCAATCATTCATTGTTTTCTCCTGCCATCTAATGAATAGTGTAGTTTAATTCTCCTTGCATTTATTCCCTTTTTTACTCCAACTGACATATTTGTGAACACGTTTGAAACTAATGAAGTTGAAAATTCTTGATTACGAAGGTCGTCTGCGTCTGCAATTCATAGATGATCCACTATTCTAGGCTTGTGTCCACTGTATAGCTACTTTCTAGATCAAGGGTTATTAATGTCACAAAAGCTACTCCGTCAAGGCTATGTCAAGTACAAATTAATTTCATCACTTTAGGTCAAAATAAAAAAATATTGGTCAAAATTACTGTATTTACTTGACAGATATCTCTTGCTAACCGTTTATCAATTTTAATAATTTAAAAGTTCTTTTTTCCCCACAAATATCACATTAATGATAAAAGATAATGCAAGGGCGCCTTAAAAAATAAATTAGAAAGGGCATTATTTACGAATAAACTGTGAAAACCATTGTGTTACTTCCAATAAAAATAATCACAACTGGAAAGTAAAACGTAAATATACAAACAGATCCTGCAATAGTTAGATTTGTCTATTAACAGAAAATCTTGTATATTTTATTTTCAGAAACAACAACTGTCGGACCAACCACAACAGCTGGATCGACAACTACTTCGGTATCTGAAGCTACAACAACTCCAGCAGTAACTGTTACTACTCGTGAGTATTATTAAAAAGTAAACAAAACTGCAACAAAAAGAACAAACAGCAAGAGAGAACTACAAGGGCTTAATGGAAACTCTCAAAGCAAAACAATCAAAATTGTCTGAGTTAAGGACGTACAACCAGGAATTGATAATATAATGCACAAGAAAGATTTGTTGAAATAAAATTGTAAATGTTTCTTTGTGCATTTAATTAACTTGCGTTATAATGATCTTATTATTTCAAATGAATTATACATAGATGTAAGCCTGTGCAGTGTTATAATCATTTATATGGTAATGTATTACAAATCTCACAGAACTGCTAATTTAAATTCTATATAGATTTTGGTTGATGAAATAAAAAATAGCAAATGCAGCACCTAATTTGAAACAAATTTGTAGGAAATAGAATTACAAAAAGTGATTTTTAAATAGGGGAATATTTTTCGGAGGATATAAAATGGGTTTATAGTAAAAACCTTGCATGCATTACTATATCCATTCCGATCATTTCCTGGTTTATCTGCAACACAAAAAAGAAGAATGATACCAGTTACTAAACTGTGCCAATGTTAACTTTGCAGATTGAAAATAGTTCGTCACAGCGGATTCAACGTGGACTGTAGAAGGAATGTACTTATATTTTAGCATAAAAAATATGATTGTTGCAACACATTTTGATAAAAGTAGTTTTATATAGTTTTCACCATGACCATCGGTGGTTTGCAACTTTAAACCAATCGAATTAGTTATTTTTAAAATTTTTAGGAACAAGCTTTCAGTGTTCTATAAAGAAAATATCTCGTCGTGTGAATAAATAACACGGGTAAATCATTAGAGAAATTCTATGTGTCTGGCCCCAGGGAATCCTGTGTAGACAAAAGTCGTTTTATCCTTTGTAATATTCTTTGGATTATCTATCACAAAATAGGAATTTTGAGCCAAATCGATATACATTACGTATAGTGCTGTTGATTATCAGAGTACATTTCAATATTAAATCTTGTCTCAGTATTATTTTCTGTTCTTGAAACTATTTTCATGTTGTCTTCCAGCATGTGACAAAGTACCTTTGGATGCAAGCAATTCCAGAAGTGATTTCATGATAGAGGCTTCATCAACTGCAGATGGCAAATCAGTAGATAATGCTCTCAAACAAAGTGGTGCACCAGTAGTGACGTGGGAACCAAAATCCGATGATTCGTCTCCAACACTTACTTTCAAAATTTTGAGTTCCACTACTCCGAGATTAATGTCCGTGTCTCTAACTGTGACATTTGTTGGAACAGTCAGTGTTCAAGTCCAAGGATATAGTAAGGTATAAAGATCACTTGTTTTCGCTTCTGTAGAACAAAACGTCTGGAGAAACTAAATGTGCGAAGAAGTTATAGGGGTATTTTCCTGTCCAAATACGATTTCATTTAAAACTGCTATTGACGAACTGGCTTTTTAGACACTCTTTTGAACGGCGTCTCCTTTTGTAAGTTTACACTACTTTTATGTTTGCTGTATTTGGTTTCTTTCAATCATGTTCCAACAAAAGAAATACAGTAATGGAGTGGATTTCAGAATTGTCAGTAATTCTAATTTAGACTGCAAAAATTCTTAAATTGTTTTTCCCACTGCCATATGTTCAAATCATGGTCGATAACAAAATTGAAATAATTATTTGTATATGCCAAGGGGGTATTATTCATTGAAATAACGTTTGTTCTACAATATGTCTCATTGAAACAACGTTGATAAGAGTTCATCTTGAATACTGAATCGACGTACTGTTTTCAGATTCAGAGCAATGTTATATTTTGTCCGCTCAGTAACGTTGAGATTTGATATTGATATCATGTTGTCCTATGACATTCGCAAACGAATTCGACTTTAATAAATTATATATGGTTTGCTTCTGTCGATGCTCAGAATCGATCTATTTGTCCAGAGTTCCGTTTTTTAACTTCGTGATAAGTTTAGAAGCAATCTGAAAAGACTCAGACAAGACATCTTTTTCTTAATGTCTTAAACCCTTGGATAAAAGATACGTTCGGAATAATCTAAAGGTCTTGACATATTTTGCATTTAAGATACAAATATGTTAATTTTTATGTGAAAGCAACTTGATATATGTAATAATGTCCTTTATTTTGTGAGTTGCATTTTATTTTCGTGATTTTTCTGACTTAAGTAAAATTGTAATCAAACATATACATTTAAATAGGCTTTAAACATTGGTATGCCAGTCATGCAAGTTAACCCCGATGTTATATTTTCAATAGCTATTTTATGATAATGCATGTCTACAAAGGGACGCAGCTTATCTAGGACATCGTTACAGACGCCAAACAACGTGGTATGATATATTTGAATGTCAGTTGTAGATGGAGGCTTGACATCGAACTTTGAATTTTGCCCCAAATAGAAAATATACCTCAATTCAATTTTCCAAGATCAACGTTTAATTAACATTACTAACATCGACATACTACACCCAGAGGATGTCAGTACTTTGATACCGAAGTGACGCGAAAAAACGTCAAAGCAATATCCTGTTCCTTCTGGTTTAAAAGTTTATGTATCAATCTACCTGATATACAATTAACCACAGAAAATGTTTTACTCATTAGTAAAGCAAAACACACGCTCATTTGAAGAAAAAGACCACACAGTCGGCATAGGATGTTGTTCTGACGTTGATGTTGTGTTTTAAATTTTGCCGCGATGTCTTACGTGCAAAACGACGTCGATTTCCTAATGTTTTATAGACAACGTTTTTAATGTGGATTCCTTGTTAAAATTCGGATACTGATTAACATAGATTAAAGTGAGCTGGTGGTGACTGTACATTTTGGGTGATTTTTGACTTTTTTCTTCTTCAACATTTGATTTTCTTTGGATTTTCAAATTTTTGCTTTGAGCATCACTGATGAGATATAGTTTGTTGAAATGCGCAAACAGTGCATCAAATTAATATTGATATCTTGCAATAATATATTAGACAGAACGTAGGAACATGGGTCAAAATCAAAACGTAATATTTCACGCTCTTATATAAATTTGTCTCTTATTAGTATAACGCTGAAGGAAGTTTCTTAGAATCGGATTGCTTTAATAAAATCTGTTTAGAAGTTTCAAAACAGTAATGATTGATTTAAAAGTACCTCTAGTGTCATGAAAGGAAACATTATGGCAGTGAACATTTTTTTACATTTCTCTTGTTTATCTACAACTGCACTTTAGTATAATTCGTGAAATTAAATATATGATTAGTCTTCGTTTTGTTCTGAAAATTTAAAACTACTATTTAACATGCTGTCCTTGGGCAACTTGTTATCTTCTGTCATCCTATTTTCTTGTTTAATATTACTTCTATTGGATGTTATTACACTTGAAATCTCAGAACAAATTTATTGCATTATTGCAAATTTTTTACCTGCTCTACTGTTCTTGACTAGGACAAAATACTTGTCGTAATAGTTCTACCCTTATGTTACGTCAATGGTAAACTTACATATATTAAAACCATAATCTCCCATTACCCATGAAGATGAATCTTAATAAATCATCTAACAGCGAGTGCATAATACAGCTGCCCGACTCATAACACAGACAAAAAAGACGGATCATATCACACCCGCATTGATCCGCTTACACTGGTTCCCAGTAGAATATCGAAGCCAATATAAACTCCTCCTCTGTGTGTTCAAGGCTCTTCATGGATTAGCTCAAGTTTACTTGACTGAACTTGTGAAACCATACACTCCATCACGATATCTGCGTTCCGAGTCTGCATCACTTCTCGAAGTACCTATCACCCGGACAAAGACTTATGGTGACCGCCGTTAAGACAAGTCTGCATCAACTTTGTGGAATAACATACCGCTCCATCTCAAAAATATGGACTCAATTTCAACTTTCAAAATACATGTACATCTTAAAACGTATCTTTTTAAACAAGCTTTTGGTGTGTAAATAATTTCATTATGACATAGACTTTTCTGGACTTTTTTGTGTAGGTTATTGGTGATTATGTGATTTTATGATTTTGTGGATACATGTATAGTAGTTACTTTTGTATATATTTGTATGTTGTGTTATTTTTATGTAGTATTTTAACTTACTGTGGATATTATTTTTTATTTCATTTATGTATTTTTTTTTAACTTATGTAAAGCGCCTTAGAGCAATTTTTATTACATAAGGCGCTATACAAATCTTGGTATTGTATTGTATTGTATAACACAATTTCCATCCTTACTAAATACAAACCAGAATCTACAGAATTAGCCTTAAATTCTAAAACGTTATAGTATATTGGTTCCAGGCATTACTGACCGAGGTCGAAGTTAAAAAAATGTTCTAAATCACTGGTAGGATTCTGTGACATATACGCCCTGTTCATCCTATTTAGTAAAACTACATTTTCTCCGTGTTATTCTGTCAAAGACAGGTGTAAAAATGATTTACCGCAACGCTATACTATCCGTGACGGACTGCGGGTAGTAACTACTGAACTCGACCTGCGACTCAACATTCGAAGACAAAGACCATCGACGTTGTTGTAAAACTTCAACTGCGCTAATCTTCAATAAATAGTGGTTATATGACTGTGTTACAGTCACTGAACTATGAATGGATTATTATACAATATTTTGGATGTTAAACTATGGACTGTATTTCATATGACCTTATCCAATTTTACCGATGGTAAAATTCCAAACGAACTATTGTAAAGTCAACAAATTTAAGTGTCCAGTTACAGGAATTGCGAAACGTTTCAAAACTGCGGTTATGCCGCTTCCGCTGTAAATTGTTTCACTCTAGGCAGGAATCAACATCTTCAGATGTTGTAAATATTGTTGAGGAAAGAGTGTTAACCTGAAAAGTTAAGGTTAGCAAAGAGAAAGGTTTGGGTTCTTATTTTGTTATTACGAACGGTTTGCTCCATTCTGAGGACAAAGGTTACGTTCCAAAAGATGCACAACATTCTGCACCATTAGGATGTGATGACAGGAGAAAGAATGTTGTCAACTAAACGAACAAAGAGTACCCAAATATCTACGTAAGGAACTTAAATTACCACTAATACCTTTTGTATGTGTATTTTTTTTTATGTAAATAGTGTTTCGTACGAAAAAAAGCAGAAGTTACTACAGATGATAGTATGGAGGATATTGTCATGCTGTTGTGTATACAGTCGAGAAAATTAAACATAGATTATGCCGAACCGGTTATTTTGTTACAGTAATTCATGACACTGTATCTTTCATGGAATATTTACCACCAAGAGAAGAAATATAACAAAATGCCTTGATAATTAACATTTAATTCATAACGCGACCAGAATGCACCTAAACGGAGAAGTGAACCTCAAGACAAAAAATTCACCAGTGAACCAAGTATTTGTATCATAATGTCCGTTTCTGATAATTGACAATTAATTATGTCAAATTATTTGAAAGAAAAAGACTGTCGACAATATCAGAAATATTGACTTTCGGACGTATAACTACAAGGGCCAAATATCTTTACAGCCTGTACTTGGCCTGATCTCCTGTAAGTAGTGCTGATAGCTATTGTAGAACACTAGTAACTGTACTACAATGTATAATAAATATTAATTACAGTTGAATATGTATATGGATAGAAACATTGAGAGATCAGAGACGATTGACTTAGATACAAATATGAAGAAATCATTCTTGTTACATGTCATTTTGTATCAGTTATTTTTACAACATAAAATAATTACCTAGTTGTAAACTTTGTAACTTCTCCGTCTTCTCGAACACGCCATCCCTTTTCCTGTATGTTACATTGCTACGTATTACTCTATATTTATAAAATACACTTCCACAAAAGTTAAATACAACCTTATATTTTTGGATTAGACCATGGACTCCAAAATGAGCCATATGTGAAGTGGATAAGGTATCAAGAAGGTTTGGGTATAACGTACGGAAAAGGAGACTGAAAATGACATTTGGAAACGGTTAAAAAGTTTTATTTCAACGGCATTTTGAAATATTTTCTAAAAACGGAAAACTCGTCAAATTTTCAGAATTTTAAATGGATATTTTAAGAAAATTTAAGAAGCATCATTACTCAATAACGAGTAAATCCGTCGTGGTAACGTAAAAGTTTCTGCACCTGCCTAGTCCTTCTTCGCTCCAAGCGCCTGAGTGTCTACTGAGGGAATTGTTGCCATATAAGATAGCGGCTCTCAGTTCAGCAGTTCTACCAATAAAGTCCCACACATGCTCTAGCGGCTCTCAGTTTAGCAATTCTACCAATAAAGTCCCACACACATGCTCTACTGTGTTCATGTTGGAAAGCGTGCCAGCCAAGGATTTATCTGAATAGCCTTTTGTTGCAAGAAAAGTCTTACAGAGCTCTGTGGTGCCTGGCGTTGTCGTCAATGAAGATTGGCCGTTCAGTCAACGGATGGTTGCCTAAATGGGGTTCTGCGTGTCCGTTAAGCACGTTGGTCACGTTACTACGGTACTCTTCTCCGCTGAAGTTACTCTGCAAGACGTAGAAGTCTAAACTTGCAGTTAAGAGCCAAAAACACCGCCATCACCGAATGCTGTTGTGCCTAAGATGTTGTCACGTTCTACGGTGTTCCTCTGCCGCCAAATCCTAATGCGACCGTCAGTAGGACGCCATAAAAATCGACTTTCGTCTCACCAGTGGACTCGTCTCCAAGTGCGAATACTCCAATGGAGATGGTCATGTGACTCGTCCGATCAAGCATGCCGACGACGTAAGGACAGGTCTGGACGTTTTACAGGTCGCCTAGTTCACAGATATCGATTGCGCAGTCGGTTAACAGTGCATACATTGATGTGACCACCAACATGCAACAGATCACAAATGCGACCTACTGTACTAATTGGATGTCTTATGGTTTGTCTGGCTATAAACCACTTTTCTCTCTGGGTTGTTTTTCGAGATCTATCTGATCGTGAAATCAATAATCGTTCCTGTTCCTGCACAAGACAAACAATGACAGATTGAT
>JAOXYI010379746.1:0-10046 GCA_028566495.1 Lithophaga antillarum
TCGATCAAAAAATCTAACATTCTAATGATCTCGTCTTCGTTGTATTTATTGTTAGATTTTGAGTGGCGTTTGACAAAATAAGCGTTATCCCTACCTATGACAAGATACTGATATCTACGTTCTCCGTTTTTTTTTAAATTATTTTCAGTAGCAGGTAAACTTTAACAAGTGATCACAAAAAAACTGAAATATCGGTACTAAAAGGGAAAGTTTAATATGTGAAAACTAAAACATTTAAGGGGAAACTATACAATGGATTTATGAACGCAAAACTTTTTAACAAAGTGACTTATCATGTAACAGTAGAGCATGATTTATCTCCGAAAAATACAATGTCCCCTGCTGAGATTCGATCCAGGGACCTCTTCCATCAAAGCCAACGCTCTAACCAACTGAGCTAAAGGAGATCACCACTAACGCAGTCAGTGGAGGTCGGTTATATTAAAACCTGGGGAAGGAGCACACCTGTTACAATCCCTATTTTAATGCAATCATTTAAACATCCAAAAATTAAAATTAAATGAATCGGGCTATTGGTAATGTCGTTCCGTTCAACGCCCTTTTATATGAGATGGTCAGTAAGATCCAAAATTTATTTCATAATGATATGTTGCTTTATATTTACATAAAACTATAGTAAAAAAGGATTTGTACGAACATTTCGGGAACTTTCTTGAAATCACACTTTAATTATCAAAATATGGTAAGCAATTTCGAAGCTCCTTAAGTATGACAGATTAAATTCGGCAAGACATTTTTAAGGGTACAATTTGTAAGAAACGTATTTATTGCAACTAATAGTAACCCAGTAGGCAGTATTTGTTGAAATAACGTTGGTTCGACGTTAGGTATCGATGCTGAAATCGCGTTTATATTTGGTGGATCTTGGAAATTCAATTGACATAGCAATTGCAACCTCAAGACAACGTCATGCTTCGTCGTATCAGTAACGTCGAGATTTGAGGTAGAAATAATGTTTTTATGACATTGATCACTTTCTAATTTCAGTATAAAATTTACACATGGCCTCGTTTGTCATGGGCAACAATAATTTCATTGAACATTTTGTTTTTCACTAACACTGTACCAGCCTCAGGCCACAACTATAACCTCGAAATAAGGTAGAAGTCGTCTATGTCGGAGCTTTGCGGTCAAAGATACCTTTAGGGTAGTCGCAGATTCTGGTGATACATATTTTGCAATTACAAAATATTATCTTTATTGTTTTTGTTTTACGTTAAAGCGCCTTATTGTTTGTGACGATGTCATTTGTTTGGGAGTCATTATTTTGTTTTCGTGCTTCTTGAAAGGTTAAATTAAAATTGTAATCAAACACAGACATTTTAATGTGCTTTTAATTTTAAAATGGATGTAGCATTCATATAAGTAAATCTCCGATTTTATATTTCTATTACCAGTTTTGTTAGATAAAATTTCACAAATGCATATAAAAACAGGGACATAAATATCTAAGACGTTCTTACAACGTCGCATTGATCCCCTCGTTATGTTGTTTGGTCATTTGAAGGCGTAAAATATAACAAGTAGTATAACAAAACCAATTCAAAGCCTGAGGTTGAATTTAAATGGTATCACGACGTTGAAAAAATACGTCGATCTAACTTCCAAGATCGACTTATTTTGAACGTTAGATCAACGTCGACATACAGTGTTGAAGATTAGAGGTCAGTAATTTAATATCAAATCGATATAAAAAAATGGATGTTTTTCAACGACAGGAAATCGACCTTGTTTTGACATTGAAATCGGGTAGCCTGACGTCGCGACCATATTTCAACCAAATACTAACGTCAAAACGACGTCGTCTAACTGTTGGGAATTTTCAAATACAAAAAAAATACTAGACAAAAAGCAATCATTGTAGTGAAAGAAGATAATGGTCATAGATTTAGTCCTTTTTTCACCCAAAATGAGAAGAGTCGCATAATTCGTATCTACTGCATGCAGTAAATGAATAATTACAGATTACTGTAAATGAAACATGGTTGTCAGATTACTACAAACCACACAAATAATCCCTTTCGGGATGTTATCTCTATAATATTTGTTTGATGCTTTTAAATACACATTTTACCATTGGACAAATTTTCGGCTGTTCTTCTCTTGGTCATTGCAAATTGTATACTCCCAAATATTTTGATTTTGTTTGGTTTTCAAACTATTTAGCATTAGATAATGTAGTTTCTGTCGGACCAGGCTTTAAACCATTACGTTAATTTTTCGGCTACCAGACTGAGCGAAGCTGGGTTTTAGGAATTGATACAGAAAGAGAGTGTTACCATACCAACTATAAGATAGCGACTGAAAACGACCCATATAGCTTTCGCAGTATATGTAAATATACGTTTTCAATTTACCTTCATGTTTTGATAATTTTTTGTTTGGACGAAATCCTGTGTTTTGCAGAAAAAGTTTGTAAACAATAGAACAAAATAACCACATTGAAAATTGTACAATTGAACATGATACGTAGCTTTGTTATTATATGTTGATGAGCCTTTATATGTCTTTTTTAACACGGAAAGGAAAATATGTTAACTTTTTCATGTTTTTTTTCACAAAAACCTCAGATTTTGAGAAAACGTAACTGTTTCTGTGGTCATACAGGAACCATAAGAAACACTTTTTAATGAAACTACGTATTTAGATGGGTCTTTTTGTGTTACTTTCATGTTTTGCGGTAATAAATGTTATTTTGAATAAAAATCTCAGATTTTGAGAAAAAAAAAAGGATTTTTTTTAAAGACGACAGCATATAGAACCACTGAAAATGTTTTAATGAAACTTAATATCTCGTTTCCCCATTTTATATAGACGTGCCTATTTATGCATTTAGAAATAAAAGAAATATTGTAAATGCCTTTCCGTCTAACGTTCTTACGCGCTATTAGATAAAATCATACAATTTTCATATAACTGATAAAGTAAACGAAAAGCATGATATCAGGCAATTATTGGATGAAATAAAATTGTTCTCGTCATCAGATACAATTCTCATAACATGATGCATTTGACTTACGTCAGCACCTTAGCCTCTTACAAATAAGACGGGACTTTAGTTGGATAATGATACTGTAATCGGACAGTTTAGTAATTATGTTAGGTAATTATATTTGATAATTACTGTCCTCTTGGATGATTTTAAATTCATTACGTACATTTCTCCTAACCGAGACTCATTCTTTTCAAAATGGATAATATATATAAATAATTAATAAATAAATAATTATGGACCATTTTAGAAATGAAACGGCGTTATGGGAGCGTCATTGTTCTAAACGCTTTTGATTAATCATCACGTCATTTGCGAGGACGCTGAGATATCTCAACGTTATTTAGGAGGACGGAAGTTGAATTCTTAAAAGGTGAATTCCAAAAAGTGATTGAACTTCATTTCATGATAAAAATGTTCTTGTTTTTGCCATGTAGCCTGTGTTCATGTGAAACTGGACGATTCATATGTGAATTTTATGTTTTCAGTGAGAATAAGATAGCCAATTTCTCACGAATGTAGAATTGCTTTTGTATTAAATCAGAATGAGTAGTTAAAAATAAAATCAATCGGATTACAGATTTTTTTAATACCTTGTCCTCCATCATTAGAAACAGTAACAAAGGGGAAAGCTAAAATACAAAAAATGAACCTCTGTTTTCCTTATGAGTGGAGCAAAAACGAGATAATCTTGTGAAAAATCCGAACATACAAAAGTTGCCGTAATATTTTCCTAATGATATTTTCAAGAGGTTATGTAATTTACTCTTATTATTTTTTTTTTCAAAATGAATGAAACGTGAGAGCCTCAGTTCAGTGTAACATACTTTAGTTAACTGTACGACAAGGCAATACAATACTGATTGGATTTTATAGCAGTTCATATTCAGTTGTTTTTGTTGTTTTTCTGAATGCAGTTTTACGACGCTTTAACCAATTTATCGACTATGATCTTCCGTCTTTTTTATTGGATGTGGTGGTAGAAGACGGAGAACTTCGAGATATCCTGTTTTTGTTTTTGTTTTGTTTGTTTGTTTGTTTTTTTTGGGGGGTGGGGGTTATTATAGTAGTAGAAGAAGGAGAGATAACCTGCCATCGGCAAATAACTTGTAAGCTTAATCATATAAACTACGAGTGAGAGTATAAAGTGAATTTTCTGCTTTTGACGTCTTTAAACGATATACGTTCATTATCTATACAAGTACATATCTTACCTCTAGGATAAAGTTGGTAGAAAAGCAGTAAAACGCTGGATTATTAATACTTTTGAATATACATTTGTGTAATTCTATCTTTATATGTTTGATTATTACCAACTTTAAATATACTGTATTTGTCCATATCAAATTACTAAAATGAATATTTCTATCAAATGTGAATTAAGAAATAAATTATAATTCAGTTTTTATACTTTTAACGAAAACTGAATCTCATATAAGAATATATGTGTGCTTGTTGTAATAAATTCTACAGAAATACACTTTAGAGTCGCATTATTCGGAGTTTACTCTTTAATAGCTTAATACATGTAGGTCCACAGTCGATAATTTGCAATAATCGACAAATTCACCACAATTCATCAAAAGGTTACTGTACAGTTTCTTGGAGTACGAAATCTGGAAAAATTTACTCTGCAAAACAGAAAATACACGCAAAAATTTCGTAAAAAGTTTTCGTATATTTCATCTACTAGTATTTTGAACATTTATTCTATTTGATAATTTTTTGCATTTGTATCGTTTATAACTTTCATTTTAAAAATTCCTTCGAGTCCTGCTCGCTCTGCTTCTGTGTTAAGGTTTCTATACACCTACTCAAGTTTGATCGGTACAGCTGGATAGCGGTCCGAACTTGCCTTCCCAGTAACTCATAGCTGCTCAGCCGTCTAGCAGTGTCGTTTCACTGCTCAGCTGTCTAGAAATTTCCATATGAACGTCCACTAGCTACTTATGACGTTAAATGATTCGACCCGAAGTTATTTAGATGTGATCTCACACAGCTTGGCTTCGAGTTAAAAAAGTTGACCAAACTTTCAATTAATTTACCAGTCCCCCTCCAAAACTGCGTATTCGATGTTTTGGGTAGTTCAAGTACAGGAGTAAATGCGATAACTAAATTATCAAACTGTCTGCAAACAGATATTGTCAAATACCAGCCGCTCGACAATATGAAGCTTTCTGGCTCGTTCGCTGCGTTCATTCGCTCGGAAATGCTTCATATATAATGGCTCACGATTTATATTTTACGATATTGTATGCAGAAAGGCAGATAATTTTTTCGTATTTATGACAATGTTTATAGAGACGGAAGCAGGTTAATGAAGAAAAAATCATTCTTGAAGACCGTAGGCCTTAATTTGAAAGTAATTAGATATGAGCGTGCTCATTTTGTCATAAGATTAAAGAGAACTATAGAAATAATCTTCACAAAATAGATATTAAACAGAATTATTAATCTTCATAAACGAAAGTTGATACTAGTGATAGACTACAGAATACTTTTCATTTAATGTTCTTAATGTTCTGAGAGAAAAAAAAGCAAAATTATCATATTAACCTATTCTAATATCATATTTACCCAACATGAAATGATTTCAGATCAATAAGCAAATAAAAAAATGCTTTATCAGTAATCATCAAACACACACATACTTTCCCTACTGTTAAACAAGAGGTATGGATATAGATCAACACCAGGGAAAATTCCTTCTTCCGCTGAATCCAAAAAATCCAAAACTTCATTCAGCAGTCGAAACGATTCAACATGGATTAAACTTTAAACTCTTACGAACATTTCTTAATTTATTTACTTTTTCATTTGTTCTTCTGTCTTTCTTTTTATTTATTCATTTATTTTATTTATTTACTTATTTATTATAATTAATCATATTAAATTCGATTTGCAATTAACAAAAATATTTTTTGTATTTTCATTTTAAATTCATTTCTCTCTGTCTATTTATTTTTCTCTCTTTCTTTATATTATAATCTACTTATTGGTTAATTTGATAATACTCAATGTAATTGTCGCTATCCGTATATGTGTAAATATTGTATGAAGAGAACCTCGTGAGTTGGATAACTTGTGTCCAATCCAGTTCGTATTTTATGCAAATAGGATATGTTTAAACTACTCAGAGGTGTAAAGAGAAAAAAGTAAACGAAGACAGCTTTTTATCGATTGGTGTTTTTTTGTTTTTTTGGTATATGCAACCACAATAAGATAGCGTCTTATTAATATGCCGAGATATATTAAGCTAGTAATTTATTTGCTTGCTGTGCAACTGAAAACTAAATGTGGTTACTGGTTTAAAGTTCTTTTTCTGTTTATACATACCGCGCTTATCTTAGCGAAATCACTTTTTTCCGACGTTTGCTGATTTTTACCAATTATTTGTTCAAAAACACAGATAACATTTCTCATCCATAAATGTAAAAAATGTCTGTTTAATCACAGTACATTGTTTTATTGTCAAAATGATTTTGATAGAGGAAAAAAAGATGGCTAATGCTACATATTTTATAAATGATTAAAGTTCGTTTGAAGATGAGAAGCTGTTTTCTTTTACTTCTTTTATGTAGTCATTGTAACATCATTACTTCAACCTTTCCATTTTTGAAACCCACAAAAAATGATTTTGTTGTGTGCATATGTCCCTATCTAGATGTTTCATTAAGATTTTCTTTATGCGTTTTTGTTTTTATTTCGTTCGTAATACTTTCGTTTCGATTTATTTTAATTCTAATTCCGTTCTATCATTCGTTCGTTATCCTGCGATAACCTCATTTTTCATATACTCAGTAATTTATACAGGACAATTGTATATATAATACAGACAACCGAGACCGTCCTGTGTCATCATGCCGTGATGATATGTTATCAGTTACGGTTGGGACCTTTATCACACCCCTTAATCTGTATCGAATGTCACGTGAACACATTGTGTTTTAAGTATATGATAAAAAGTATATGATACGGGTTTTCAATATCAAATCCCATATCAACCCTCGACCAATATCATTCCTCAAGCTAAAGCTCACGGGATGATATTGACGTCTCGGGTTGATACGGGGTATGATATTGAAAAAGCTATATACGTCAGGGAGTATGGCTTTCACGAACTCTATATACCTTTTTTAATATTGATTTTGATCACTTTGAACTAGGCGGACATGGAATTGAGTCTGAAAAAACAGCATATCTATAAGTTGTTTTAGGAGATGTAAATTCCACAAAAGATTTTTCGTATTTGAATCTTTATTGCTTTTGTTTAAAAGAAAAAGAAGTTTTTGCAATGTATGTCATCGGCCAATGTGATTTTTATAATTCCTCCAAGTAAGAAGTATATTTTATATATACAATGTATCCAGACTATTGTAATCTGATGATACAGTTTATACGTCGTAATATACAGATTAAATGCAAATCTTTATTAGAAACAATCTTCATAAATGAAAGGAAATATGCAATACTCTATGCAGAATTTTTCCTTTCACCTTATCTGATAATCTTCATATTTCACTCAAGAGATTAAAAACCACTTTTTCAGCAAATACATACAGTCAGATATATTGATGTTTTCTCAATGTCAGCTAGTGTATTAAAATCTTTGTATCTATTCAGCAGTATTAATTTCTTCAAGTTGGTTTATTCTGTTGTTTTTCTTTTAATTATTCACACTGTAAATATTATTCACAAGTAACGAAGCTTTCACAACTCAACTAAATAATAGCACTATCAAGGAACGAACGCAAAAGAAGTCTCTTAGCAAGAATTACCTGTTGTTTTATTCTTGTATTGTAATATATATAACCCTTTTCGGTTTTATATTTTAAATTTTTATTTATTATTATTTTAAATTATACATGTATTTTGTATCACGGAGAGGTTTAATATAAGATGTGCCTGTTGCCCAATCCCATTCATTTTATTGAGATACAACATGTAACTTTATTGAATTTTAATATTTTGCCAGCATCAATCGTTGATTTGTTTGTCGCACACTGAGTTTACTGGCGACACGTCAGACGAGACAATAAACGGATATTTCCGACCATCAAATCATAGACTGATGTCGGCAAATATTCAAATACAATAACGTTATTTCTATTCTATGCAACTGTCAAAATTTTCGACTAAAATACTGATTTTTAAATAATAGGAAAGAACGTAAGGGTTTGCGTTACTATCCCTCGACATCAATTGTGGAATTGACTGTCGTGAAATTTTCAACGTCATCAAATCAGAATCGACGTTACAAACAGTGTTGCATTAGAATTATGAATAAATTATATGTTTAAAACTAACGTTGAAACGCTAACCACCAAATAAAATCAAAATGTTCGTAAATACACATATCAACATGATTAAAAAGTACACCAAAAATTTGTCTAGAAGCCATATAGCAACTGCAAATGATACAAAGACGCTAAATGATGCAAATATCATTTAAGGTTGAAATGCAATGCTAAGTGATACAATTTGTATCATTTATTTTCGACATTAACAACTATAAATAACAAAAAACTGTAAATGATACAATTTTGTATCATTTAAGGTTGCAGTTGCAACGCTAAATGATACAAAATATATCAATTATGTCCTTTAAAGTTGCATTTCATCACTAAATGATATTTGTATCATTTGGCGTTTTTGTATCATTTGCAGTTGCTACAAAGCCATCTCTTAAAATTAGATGTCAGTTTTCAAACAATAATTCACAATAGAAAAGCCTGAGCTCATAAAATTAGACGAGGTCTTAGTTTTCAAATAATCCTTCCAGGACAGTTCGAGCTCATGAAATTAGACGAGGTCTTAGTTTCAAACAATTTATAATTTTTATTAACTGTGTAATTTGCAAATAATATAGTACACATTTCATCCCGTGATTGACTACTAGGCCGACGACATCTCTGAGACAAAACTCCATCACACAGAGATCGTCCAAGTGCCAATAATAAAATATTTTAAGATATAAGTAGTTGCATATCTAAGTACCAATAAAGTTAAACATACAAATAGTTGCATATATTTCTTTCCTGCAGATAAATCAAACATGGCTAATATAATAACTACTCATGACCCTTTCTCGTCTTGTATACACAAATAGATGCCTTTCATCTCGGGCGTATTAAAAGTCTTCAACAGGCGGTGTAAGGGGTGGGGGTGGAAATAAACGGTGACTCCAGGCTTATCTTCATATTTTTCTCACATCAGTGATTATTAAAAATTTGTTCGATCAAAAAGGTGTGTTGTGGGCCCAACTCCAAATACACTTCCCAAATCATCAGTACATTGTAGTTTTCTCTTTTCATTTTTATGATAGTGCCGTCATTTGCTACCCTGATGAGCACTTTTTACTAGTAGGTGTAAACTATTTAAGAGAGTGAAGCCCAAGAAATTCTGACTACAATTAAGATGTTCGAAGTATATTTTGACATAACATTACTGAGATAAGTTATCGTCCTTGGTAGCTTGATATATAGATTGATTGATTGATTGATTGATTTTTTACGCCACTTTCAGCAATTTTTCAGCTATATCGTGGCGTCCAGTTTTTATTGGAGGAGGAAGCCGGAGTACCCGGTGAGAACCCCGACCTTTGGCAGGAAACTGGCAATCCTTGTCAATTAAATTTGGAGTCAAACACACCTCGCCCCGAGCAAGGCTCGAATTGACAACCCCAGGGTTGAGACGCCGGTGATCAATAGTAGATATAACTACCTAGACCACTCGGCCACCGAGGCCTCTTGATATATCGAAGCTTTTTTCTGTACATTATTCTTATGTTCCCATTTTCATTTGTTTACACCTAATGACTGCGTTTAGTTTGTTTTAGATTAGAGTCTCTGATGTTCTTGGATATAAATTTAAGTAATCAATTGTTAGGCCATTTGTTTATAAATAAACGTATGATACCAATTTCAGTGCGCACAACACGTGTTTCTGGAATAACTTTCATCAGGTACGCTCGAGACCAAAAATATTGGAAAGCCAAATATATAAAAAGTTTGGGAGCATCAAAACCAAAAAG
>JAOXYI010379855.1:0-16297 GCA_028566495.1 Lithophaga antillarum
GAAATAGAATAAAGTAAACTTTATACTATTCTGTTAATCAAATAAAGTTTTCGATTTTTTTCTAGTTCATCATACAGGAGATCATCAGAATATGAGATCATCGAATTTTTCATCCCTTAGCATTCAGTGTCCAAAACCCTCTTGCAGTTGATAAACTGTTGGATCACTATATATGTTCAAAAATGGGATCCTAAGTTGACAGGACATTTTGAAAATATGGTACTTCTTGCACCCTGTGTATTTGTCGTTGGAAGATTTTGGTATCCAGCACTATTTCCGCGTCAAAACGACGTTGGTGTCGGTTCACAATATACGACAGGTGCCACATGTGAGGCAGGGCATGCGTACACTTCCAGAGCACCTGATGTCACTCGAGCAGAGTTCGAACTGTCCTAGCTTTAGTTTTCAGTGCTGTGTCCGTTTTTGTTTTTGTTTTTGTTTTTTTTTTGCTTCCTTGTTTGTGTTTGTGTTTTATTCTTGTTGATAATGGTCTTGTCTGGTCCTCTGAATGTATGATTTTTTTAAACAATGACTTCGGTAATCTTCTCACTCTATTGCATTAACAGAAATTAATCAGTGAAACATAAAGAATGAAAGTTGCCCAATTTACACCAGGTTGTGTTACGTGCATTAAACGAATGATTTACATGTGTCCTGTGTTACGCTTTCTAGTCCGATATGCCTAAATATCAATTCGCATGTGAAAAAGCTTTTTTTAAATGAAAAAGAAAGGACGAGCTCAGTTAAAAGGAAAATTCGTTGTATAAAATATCATAAATATTACTGTAAATTCGGCATCCACTGTTTTTTTTCCCAAGTACGATTTCTACTAATAATGATATTAATGTTCTTTCTCAGGAATCAGAGAGAATACCAATTAAATGGATGGCTCCCGAGTGTATGAAATCGACACAACATGCCAATGAACTGAGCGATGTCTGGTCCTTTGGAATAGTTATGTGGGAAATCTTTTCTCTTGGTATGTATGAAAGACGTGTACCAAAGAATAAAAAGCAATGCTACACGGAAATTATTCTCCTTTGAAATCTATATAAAAATGTATAATTAATAAATTTCTCCAAACATCCTGAAAATTGTAAGTACTGTCCATATTCATACAAAAGTGTGTTGTTTTCCTTTTGGAGCGCCACATTCATAATCCAAAATGCCGGTAGAAATCTATCAAGCCTCGGCGAATAGCTTGTTAGCTTTCTCATACACATTCTCCAATAAAAAATGCTAGAATTTAGCAATCGTTCCAGTAATGAGAGATTGGTAATGTCTAATTGTAAATTTCATGTATACCCTTGAGCATATCCAGGATTCATATCGAAATTCAAAATATATTCATATCGTGTTAATAACTATCAAATTGTTATCTATCTTCCCATCATACAATATTGAAAAAAATGTGTTGTACTTTTGAAGTCACTTCTAAATTGCTCAAAATCTGGTCACCTGAGATCTTCGTGTGTTTCACTGTAACAAGAATTCGTAATGATCAAATAAAACATTCACCGTAAATTTAATTGCATATTTATGTTAATCACAATACATGTTTTAACCACAATATTACATGATCACTAGTATTTCAATCGTAAATTTAGAATAATAAAAAAGAAAACAGTGGAATCCTACAGCAGCAGTATGCACATGATTATTGTTAAAATTATCCTCTACCAAACTCGATAACTATAATGGTACAGAAACATTTTTATTTACTATTTATACGGACAATAAAACAAGGAAGAGTATGAAACTGGAAACTTGAATAATATATTCACCTTTCATAAAAGTTCATAGACATGATTTTACAAACTAATTAGGTAGTAGATTCATACCTAATGATGTAGATGTAGTGAAAAATGCATCCGTATTTGTGAAATGGTAATTTATATGTCATTCACTTTTTAGCCTTGAATACTGCAGATGGCTTTTCTTTTCCGAAATATGTGTATTACTTCATTGTGTCGAAATGTGTATTCTTTGTGCGCATTGTTTTCAAACATTATTTATTTATAGGAGAGACACCATACCCTGGTTTACAAAGTAGAGACGTTCCAGGAAAAGTCAAGCAAGGATACAAAATGAAGAAACCAGAACAATGTGATAATGAGTATGTAGAAACATTAAATAATATTATGACCACAAAATCAAAGCAGGCTGCGAAACAAAGCTTGGTAAATTAGATTTACTTGTGAATTCAAGAATAAGAGTAAGGAATATATTCCGACATGTCTTTTTGTGAACATGTGGGTCAAAACTATTTTTACAGAAAAAATATTAGCTGGTAACTTTTTTGAGTAGTCATATCAGTCTTCTACAAAGTTGAACAATTACAGACAAACCTTTCCTCCGTGAACTGAAGGTACAACAGCTTCATTACTAGACCTTATAATATATTTCGCGCATGTAGTGTCCATTCATTCCATTTTCCGGCATTTAATAATAATCTACAATATCCAGGGAAATATAAAAAGGTTCACATTCTATATTTCCGTTACGTATCCAATAAGAAATAAATATCAAATATGTGCAACACGCACAAAAATTCTTATTTGTCGATATAAACTACACGAATTAGGATGTGTTTACTAAAACGGGTAGTCATAGAACAAACGGTCATTTAAGAATAGGTGACGTCGGCGAAAAACTTAGAACGTTTTTTGTGCACTGAAATTGGTATCATACGTTGTTTTACTATATTTTGTTCATAGTATCATTAAGATCAAGTAAAATCTGTAAAGTTACGATTAATAAGATAGTAACGTGAGCGTCGAGAAAAGCTTAGGTACATACATAAAGAAATGCCAAAATATACATATTTTCCTAATAAAAAAATTCATCGCCAAACGCATGTATAAGGACAGATAATTTTGTAACCTTTCTAGTTGCAGATTGTAATGCAGAACCTTTTGAATTTGTTAAGTCCTTACTGTAATATTATTTTGGAAGTCGTCTATCAAATCTATATGCAGACAGCAACCGAAGCTTAACGATCTAGCCATTTTCATTTTAGTTCGATTTAACAAAGCATCACATTTTCAATACTGACATTCGTAAGCAAAAGTGAGATCAAATATTATTTCCAGGTTCTACAAGGTAATGCTGAAATGTTGGCACTATGACCCACGGAAACGTTCTGGATTTGCACAGATCAAGGAGCAGTTGAATGTCATGTTCATTCAGTCTGCTGGAGATGAGTACTACTACAGGACAAATGAATTTGATAAGGACTGATTTGAGAAAGTTCTGAAAAGTCTACATGTTAACTGAAATAACACTAGACAGAACAGAAGTTGTTACCTAAAAAAACATGTCAAGCAAATTATTTTATTTTAAATGGCTAATCAAGTGTTCAGGCGAATTTCATAAGAAGAGTTGTTAGTAGAATATTTTCATATTTATTACTTTTGTTTCTGTGAATTTCACATATTTTATGCTTTGTTGTCTTCACAAAGAGAAACTATGTTGATGGAAATGGTTATTTTAATTTAGATATCGATCACAAGTGCCTCACCATTATAAAAATAACAGTAATGATTAAAACCTTTAGATCACTAATTTAATGGTAAACTCAATGGTAAGCCATGTACGATCACGTCATGTGTTGATCTATTATATTATTTTTGTATTTTTTTCTTGAAGGTTATTTTTAACATTTTTTTATGTTGATATTGTATTGCTAACATTTCTTATTGAGGTATTGTGTAAATTGTTGTTAGTATAACCTATTATGTAAACTTTACAAATCCTATACTTCTGAAAGTATGTTCTCAATTTTATAATGTCATTTGAATGAGAATATTAATGCTGAACAGTGTAATTCGGATAGATACGAAGAGATAAATCTTATACTTATGGATTTGGTCTCCCGTCAAATGCAATGTCAACCAAATTAAATATACGTGTATGAAAATTACAAAATCAGATATAAGATGAGAGTTTCACATATTGTCTTTTAATTGCAAGAACACGATAAATAAATATGGTTGATATTTTTTATGTTCAGTGAGAAACCATAGGGCAACTTTTAAAACCTTGAGTTCAAAGGGAAAAGGGATTTTTGAGATTGTTTCAATGTTTTTAATAAACCTTCCTTTGAATGCCATCCTGGAATTTTATTCAATTTGAAATTAAAAAAAGACGAAATTTATAAATTTTGAAAAAGCCTTTCTACCATCCATCGCGTTATTCTAAACAGAAGCTTAAAAAGAATGACTCTATCCATTGTCAAATACTTTTTAACTGTGTATTCCAATGATTTTCTTATACACCTTAAAGTAATCTTCACTAATTGAATCAGAGGTCAAAGAGTATTTAGCTATTGCTTCAACTCCTGGTAAGTTAATAAGTAAATATTCTTCGAGGTAAATGAACGATTTTGTTCGTTACTAACTTGGGATACTTCACAAAATATCTGGAAAAATCACACACAGATTTGTGATTTTATTTAATTTAAATTTAAACTAAACCAATTCAAAGAACAAAAAATTCTTACTTCTGTCAAATATAATGATTTATTCTCCTTATTTAGTATTTTCAGATTACATAGAAAAGTTTGGAGACCTAGAATACTCCTATTTTGGAAGACATGTATTCAGTATCTTGCAAAGATTTATTATTAAGAAGTAAGACAGTGATTGGGACATCTGGGCTCCGACTATCCCTTTTCTTTTTCTTTAAACTAATATACCTTGGACAACGCATTGGGATAACAGAAATATTACGCACTGTATATGTCAGTAAGACAGATGTCATTGACTTTGACCTCATTATACGAACTGTTGATTTTTACAATTTGCATCAAGTGCATTAAGTGTTTGTAATTTGATGAATATCAGTAGCAACACGTCATATTACCCATGTGTGGTCTGTTCAGTCATATCGGAGTTGCAAGTTGGATACGTAGTACCTGACCTTGATCTTTTTTTCATGGTCCTGTGACTTTATTTGTTTTGTCATTATTTCGCGATTTGGTTTGTTTCTCGGTAATTACACATCCTGGGTCGACCCTATATGACCAGTACAAATATTCTGGAATATACATGTCGACCAGACACATGTCGCCTGTATTGTACATGGTTTAGATGGCAAATTGATACTGTTTTTAAATCACGTTTTTGTGTATTTCTAAGTACACCTAAAAAAAAATTGGACCCGACAAACATCTTGGAGTACATACATCCGAGTCAGAAAAATGGCACTTGATCTAAATGTCATTTAAATAGTTGTTGACGTCTTGTTCAATTGTCATAAAGTTTCATGATTATTTTTTAGATTATTGTAAACGTGGAAATGTTTGCATGGAGCTATTTCCGCTTATTTCGTGTTTGCAAGAAATTCGAAAATGTCCACCCTGCGAATATTTCTTATAGATAACACAGTTGTTATTGCTAAATGTGCGGGCCAAGGAAAATGTTTAAATTTGCAAAGTCACGTCATTTTGTGTCGATTGGACTTTCAATATACGTCGCCACATGGCAAGACAGTTTCTGATTGTCTGGACTTTCAAAAATCTTGTCTGATACCACATGTCCGATTGAACCAACACATTATGGAAATTATCAACGCAACAGGACAAAACAGTTTCTGTTCTTGTCTGAAACCACATGGCCAATTGAACTGAAACCTTCCAATCGCCAAATTAAGCACCGAGAACAAAATCACTTTTACAATACATTATTTTATAGTAAATGAACATACTTGGTCAGCTATATTTACCTGACTTCTACATCCTGTAGTGCAGATGACAACCAGACATATTACCTGACCTATTCCTCATTTTCAGGGTTTCTTGGCTTTTCTCCATACGACATAGAAATGGGCGGGGCTTTTGGAAAAATTTGTAGTTTAGTTTGTGTCCGGTCTATAATGTTTAAACCAACAGATGAATTAAAATGATTTTTGCATACATGTTAAGCACCATCAGATGATGTGTTGCAAACATCTCGTATCCACAGGGTCACAGATGTGGGTGGAGCTTTTGTCAATATTCTATTTTTATACCATGTCTTACATGTATTACACGAAGAATATCGAATGAGAAGGAACCAGCTGAGCCGACGAATATCAGTTTTGATTCAAAATTAACTTCCAGTTTTATTTTGGAATGTTGTTTGTTTAATATTATGCTATGTACAAACTTGGCGCATACATCTTGCTGTTCTTACACATACATTTTTTCATGTTTACAGTTTTGTGTAGCAAAATGCTAAACGACACCTACTACATTTTATATTTTCATTTTACTTTTATTATCGATGAAGTATTCCAACATTTCAGTATCTACTACAGTCTAGATGAAAAACAAAGAGAAATAAGAGAGAAGATAACAGTAACTGATGTTCCTAACTAATACTGTTTTCCAATCCTGGGTTCAAATAATAAAAGCACTTATAAAATAATAAATTTAGGGAATAACAAATTGATAAATATATTAGACCGTCGTGTCTCAACTTTGATATATTCCATACGACTTCTAAGAGTTTTTCACTTTGTGACACGAACATTGCCTTTATATATGCTCACCTAACTTTAACTATACGATCATATTAATTACGTAAATTTAAAATGGTCAAAATAACTTGATACAGATTTTGAGTCCTGGGGTGCAACAAAATCTTATCTGAAAAACAGTTTATAGCTCCTTTCATACGTGCAGCGTTCGTTTAAATTTTAAGTAATTTTTTAACGGGAAATGCTATGCATTTTCAGTTTTCAAATATCAGTGTAAGAACCAGATATGAACTGGTATACATTTATAAATAAAAATGAATGATATAAAGAAGTTGTTGGAGCGTTGACTAAATTATAATTTATAAAAAAAATCATTTTTTTCCTAAATTTGACATTTGTCGTACATAATATGCAAAACAATGACCCACCAGTTGCGTCACTGTGACGTCATAAGTAACTTTATTTGCATAATTCCCTAACGAGGAGTAACTGCAGGGAGTAAATGTTGTGTTGAAAAAATTTAAGGGGCAAAATGTAGAACATTATCCTCCTCCTTTACCTAATCTCATACTGATATTTCTGAATATTAATACTAACCACACACCTTGTACTAAAATGTTTTGTTTATTACTTTATACATTGAACAACAGAAAGCCAACATAAACCTAGTTTTGCATTATACATGATTTTAGCTTGATAATAAAATGCTTTACAAAATAATCGGTGTTTTTCTGCGTTATTGATTTTCTATTTGAAGACATTGTGCCATTCTATAACGCAAAGCATGCACAATTGACACAAAATATCAATTATTATAAGTATGCCAGGTTTGCCAGTAAACATATGATCTGAAGTGTACTTTCAGTTTGATCATATTTGAAGCCGTTGTCTTATTTCTTGCACGATTAGAAATCAAAACCATACTATTTTTTAAGCCATGTCATATATTAAACAGAAATATCAACTGACAGTTTATGCAGCAAAGGGAGCGAGTGAATATTGTTTAACGCTAGCAATGTTTAAGCCATATCACGTCGAGAACAAATCATATGTGAGATGAATATCTGGATGTCTACTTGTACTAGATCGGCACGATGAATTTGATTTTTATAGTGCCAGCTCACTGAAGTGACATCCGCAGTAGACATATCATATCGACTTGGATACATTTTTCTGGCCCCAGCATACCAGTCCATGCTCTGTCTCGTTAATCTGAGCACTTAGCGGTGAAACAAAATATAGTCGAACAGCAACAACAAAATATAGACACCATGAAGGGCTTAAAAAGTACGTCTATGTCCTCAATAATACCTTTGTTTTTCAGTCATCGTGCTTATCATTTCGAAGCGTCTGATATTGAATTCGTTTTGATTTAAAGTTATGATATCCTGTCCTTTTGTTCTTTTTTACATAAACGTATCCCTTCCTACGATAGCAGGAAGTATATAGTAATTGCTTCTGTCCGTTCGTCTGTTTATTTATAACCTTGTTGTTTGCACAGCTTCTCGTAAAACAGTCAATAGAATTATTACGTACAGTATTTCTAACTAATTCTTACGTACGAGATGTCGTTGTGAACGTTATATTAAAATTTTATCATAGAATAAAATTTCCGAGAAAAGGACATTTTCAGACTGTGACACTACCAGAGAAAACGGTATTTATGGATGTATAAAACACAATTCTGAGTAAACAGGTTAAAACTTATTTATTCATTTTCAACCAGATACTTACTTTAAAAAGTCAACATATAATTATTTTCCTAGATGGAACACTGATAAATACTCCGTTTAATTTCAAATTGTCAGACGTTTATGTATATCTGTCCTTTCTAGTTATTTTTTTGGAGAACACGGGTTCGTTAACTAAAAACCAACCATAAAAGATGCAAAATAAAATTAAATTTAAAAACTACATCACTCAATACACCAAGTGGAATCATATTAGTAGGAAATCTGTACATTTTCAATTTCTTCCAAGGTCGATAGATAGATAATATTTTGTCGCAAGCACAGTATGTAAAATACGTAAAGACAAATCCAAAGTGAAGTAAGATTGATTTCATCGGTACTGCTTGTGTTTTTGAAATTGAAATTTAACTTATTTAATACTATTAAGTATCAATAGTTTGACTGGATCACGAACCAAGATTGCCTGCTTGATAGGCCAACCCTTTAACCAATGAACCATTAGAACACTACTGCAGAAATATGAGAATAACTGAGACCTTTCAATACTGGTCAGTTTACCGGTGTAAGATGAAAATGAGTACCGCGTCTTATACTTCTGATTTTGATCCCAGTACTTAAAGAATAAAAGCATTTGTTGTTGTCTACTTTCAAACTACAACCTTTATCTACAAAACAAAAAGAAAATAAAGGAGGCGATAAGAAAAAGAAAGGAAGTCAAAATAAAGTGTCAACGTCCACGGTCACAGAATTCGTTTTCACAACACTTATGTTTTATACAAGATTTCTTACATCAAGATAATGTACATGTAGAATTTTATTTCATTTTAAATTATCGGAAGGATGTCTGAAAAAAGAAAGGTGAGTTAACTGATTACCCCTTACTTGTCCTAAAAAATCCCAAGAATAAATTGGAAAATTTTATAGTTTTGCGTTTTATTAGCTCAATTTGTTTTGATAAGGGCAGTTTCGAAAAGAACTTTAATATTATTTCATCGGATAGTATAGTTATGTGCCTTGTATTAATTTTTCTCATGATTTATAATTTTACAGAATATAGCCATTCTACATTAACTGATCTCATGAGAGTGGAGGGACTTTTTGTATCTACTATACTGCTTCTGAATTGTAACGTTGAAATTTACAAAACTTTAACTTATTTTTTGGTGTGAGTTATAGTTATGCAGCACATATTATCTTCTTTTTTCCAGAACTGAAATTTCTAAACTATTGTTGAGGTAGGGTCCTACACTGCATTTATAATTCCTCCTTAACCACTGCATGTAATTATACAAAATTCTTAAATATGCGATATACAATGTAATTGTGCATAATGTATAATTATTTCCTCCTTACAAAATTTCCGAAAAATAAACATTTTACAGCTGCTCAATCTCTTGAGACATAATTATATCCACTTCTCAATAACCATTAAATGGATTTGCACAAACCTTGCATACATTCTTCAACACACACTGTTGTTATGCATCGTGTATTTTGTTTATAAAGTAAAAGTTCGTTTAACTGAGTTATGGTGAGACGCGTTGAGTGCAGCACTTTACGACCTAAACTCACGGTATCCCTAGTTTTTCATGTTTCCATAACTTATTTTGCACAGAGTTTGATTAACTCTTTCAGTATATTTCGCCATTGTGAAAAAATCAGATCTGTTTGAGTTACAAAATCGCAAAATACCATGTATAGGAAATGATGTCCACCTAAAACCGGTACGTTCAGATTTTTTTTTATCGTTCAACTCTATATCGTATTTCTATTTTACAAGCTTGTAATTAGTGGTTCTCTTACTTCATCACATAGACAAAGGTACTGTAACAACTGATTTGGCCAAAAATGTAGAGAACAAAGATGAGAAAAACAATTTATTTAATTTATACCTCATCTGGCCTAACAAAAGTTTGTATCCTTTTTAAAGTCAATGAGAAATAATTACACGAGTTTTTCACTACAATTTTACCTCTTATGTACCCTAGTTAACTTAAAAGTAAGTTCATTCAAAATATCGCTTAAAATATAGAACATTTCTGGAAATTGACATTGGAAGACACATGCATTGTGGAATCTGTATGAAAAGAGAGAGATGATTTATATTTTACAGAAAAGAAAAGAAAAAAAGCAACATTCCAGATGGTCTTATGGATTTTACATATAACATTAGGTTTCCTGATCAAGAGCATGTGCTAAAGCATAAAGTATATCTGGGGCTTTTGTTGTCATGTAAAGTATTCAAAAGCGATTTCTTGAAAATATAGAACTGAAATCCGTTTCGTTTTTATGAATGAATTCACCATTAAAGAGCGTCATTCGGAGATTACAAAATATTGACAAGCAATTTCACTGACCGATGCGTCGACTTTGATCATTGAACTACTCGAAGTGTGCGAATTATGACTTTTTTTCATTTTTGCAAGATTACTTAGGGCCTCAGAAATAAATTACAATATACACAACTGAAATCAATAACATAAACTTAAAACTAATAAAAAAATAATTTAATTACTCTCATCTTATGACATGTATACAAAAGTTATCTTTTTGTACACTGAAAACTACAACAGATTTCATGTTACTGCATTGTACATGCCTACTCATTGTCAAATTTGAAACGAATAAATTCACATAATTCTAGTATTTTTATAGTTCAAAATTAACTTGCAAAATTAAAATAAGATTACAAAGAGACTACATTTATATATAATATATATATATTATTAAAATAAAACAAAAACAAAACAAAACAAAAAAAAAACAAAAAAAAAACAAAAAAATTAAGAGCATTTATATATTCATAATAAGCGAAAGATCTGCCTTTAACTTGCATCATGCATTTTGAAGATTGTTTCTTTCTCAAAAGTCATTCATTTTGTAGTAATATTCATCGCCTGGTCCTTCAGAGAACATTGTACTCAGCTGCTCCTTGATCTGTGCGAATCCAGAACGCTTCCTTGGATCATAATGCCAACATTTCAGCATTATGTGATAGAATCTAAAATAAGGGTTAATATACTTTTAATAAACGTTAATAAAAACAAAACGACAAACGTGATGAAGACAATTGTCCAGTTGTGAACTTTCTTTTTTGAGCAGCTACATGCCAGCGTATGGAGTCTACTCTAGGGCTTGAGGTAAATTATTTACAAAACAATGCAACAGCCTCCTAGTCAAAACTTATTAAATTAAACCAAAATTATTTCGCTGTATGCTGCAATAAATATTTATATATACTGTACAAAAATGATATTTAATTAAAATTAATGTAAATTAAACGATACCGTTATATGTTATCTGAAGCTTTCCATATTTTTTGGAATATTTTACGGGAAAAAAGAAAGGTGGCCACTTCAAATTTATCAATCGGACATAGCGCAGAATACATTTGTAAGAGTACTCCTATACTATGGTTTATATCAATATATATTAACGTGTTGTATAATTATAAGCGTGGAAATGCTTCAGTATGTTACTCACGAGTCATCACTATATTCTGGTTTCTTCATTTTATATCCACGTTTTACCATACTGGGCACATCTCTACTCTGTATACCAGGGTACGGTGTTTCCCCTACAAAGGAATTTCAGACTCAATAAAGTTCTCAAAAATATTAAATATGTTCATTCAAAACTTACGTAAATTTTGAACTGTATGACCTAGTATAAAGTTTGAAATAAGTAAATATGACGGCTGGAAGGAATGCGAAATGATTTTATATTTGTATACTGTTTTAGTGATTGACTGAATAGAGCGCCCCTTTCAGCAATGTTTGAGCTAAATCAAGGCTTCCAGTTTTTACTGGGGGGCGGTGGGGAATCTAACTACCTAGTGAGAATCCTCGACCTTCGGCAGGAAAACTGACAATCCCTGTCAATTAAGGTTGTAGTCGAACACAACCTGCCACGAGCAAGGTTCGAACTCACAACCCCAGTGTTGATACGCCTGTGATCAATATTAAACATGACTAGCTACCTAGACTACTCCTCCACCGGGGCCCATATACTGATTATTTCTAAAACTATAGACGCAAGACATCCATTGTATGACTAATATTTCTGATAACTTCTATCAAAATTACTAAAAAATCATATAAAACTAATCTTATTCATATTTAATGAAAAAATGCTACCTTGGAAGAAAACAAAGTGTTTGGAAAATTAAGCATAAGTGTTAAACACTTACCAAGAGAGAATATTTCCCACATGACAATCCCGTATGACCACACATCACTCAATTCATTAGCATGCTTTGTCGATTTCATGCATTCTGGTGCCATCCATTTCACAGGTATTCTTTCCTGCAAAATAGATATTACTGGGATAGCTTGTAAGAGAATTTTTTCCTATTATTGTTCTTGTAAGAATCACAAAGCAGACATTTGAAGTAGACATTTACAATCCACTGGTAAGGAAACTTAAAATGAAATTTTACGAATCAAATGACATATTTTAAGCTCATTTTACATTTTTTGTTCTTTTTTTTTCATTCATTTTAAAAGGTTTTAAATACTAGTATACTGACCTCCTTTACCATTAACTACATTCCTGCACTAGCCCAAACCAGTTAACCAAAGACATTGATACGACAGTAGCATATAAAGAAATGATAGAAAAAAATTCGAATCCGGGCATAACACGGCCAGACAAATACTAACACAAAGATACACAAAACAAAATTTAACAAAGCCAAGAATGAAACATTCACATCGATATGGTACTTTCCTGTTCTGCACCCAACACCCGTCGTGAAGTCTTAATACTCAAAGCCTGCGTGCAGGTCATAATTCTTAGGAGAGAAAAATAGAACCAGATTGATGTTAACATGCATACAATACACCAACATTTGTCAAGTTATCAGTGAAACTGCTACGTACAATTTTTAGCAAAGATGCAATTTTATTTCATATATATTTAACTCATCTAACACTATTTCAGGTCGTCGTGCTCGAGTTGAATCCCATGTGCGGGTTTCCAAGATATTAAACACTTTTTTAAGTCTACAATCAGGTTTATAGCAATGAATCATTTAATGACAGGTGGCTGTTATACAGAAGTGACCTTTAGAGCAGGTTTGACTGTATTTCTGATTCATTGAATCATTTAATGACAGATCTGCAATATCGTTGCAAATATTGATTAACTGGTTTGACGATATAGCACTTACAGGAGCCACGAACATGCAGTTTTTGTAAATAAACGTATGATACCAATTTCAGTGCGCACGACACGTGTTTCTGGATACATGCGAAAAAACTTACTCATACTCTACTAGTTTTAAATCATTTTACATACATGTGAATATGCGAATATAAATGATACAGTCAAAGCTGTATATAAAGGGCAGCCATGGGAACTTCAAAAAGTGCCCTATACGAGCAGGTGCCCTTTATACAAAGGTTCAAATAATATATGCTATTCATAAAATGTGTAAATCAGAGCTTCCCTTTATATACAGGTGGTTGTTATACAGAGGGGCCCTTTAGAGCAGGTTTGACTGTATTTCTGATTCATTGATAACAGTATTATCTAACTAAATATTTGGTAATTTTACCACTTTCACAAGTAAATACTCAGATGTATCACTATATCTATTTAGATTTCTACACAGCACTCAAAAACATTTAGGAGATAGGTTGTGCCTGTGATCTTTTCAAACTTTCTCTGAGACAAAAATGTCAAGCGTTTATCACTTTTTAATAAATTCAACATTGCTGGACTAGAATCAATAATTTGTTCAAATTTACACCAAACGTTTCGTAGTTCTACTTACTGAGGATTTTTCCTCTCCTTCTTGATTACCTTCTGGTTCTGGTCCAAATCCTGTTATTTTTGGTTCGTAAGTATCATCCAATAAAATATTTCTTGCGGCTAATCTTCTATGAACAACCTGTTGTCATACAAAGTAATAGAAACAACAATAAATTCTTTAGCAACTGGCGATAGTATCTTTGTGTAAAGATACCTTGTTTAATATCTACTTTTATGAAGACTAAAACTCATATCTCTTGCAGTATTTTGACAACTTGTACATAATTATGCCTGCATCTACTGTATTTTTAAACTTTGTACAGAAAAACAATACATTTCTGTAGAGGATTTGGTTACTTCTGCTGTGTGTAAGAATATCGAAACTCTACCCATTGCTTAGACAGTAACGAATATGTACTGGATGTTAAATTTGGCTTTTATTTATTCATTCATTTATTTATTATAATATGCAGCAAATACAGCTTTTGATGTACTACAATTTCCACGCAGATCAATGATATAGTGTTGCTGGTAATAAAAAGTCAAATTCAGATGTATAATTTTGTGTCGGAATTTCTGTTCCTTGCAACCGGACGCGACATATCATTTTGCAGAACTATTTGAATACTATTTCAGTATGCTAGGACAGCATTTTAAAATGAGGTTTGTATGCACCTGCTGGTACGACTACAGTGCATCGTAGTTTTATCTTTCATTTTGTTGAAAAGGTAGTGACAAGAATGGTGTGCGTCGCTACATTAATTGAAAACAAAAAAATATATATGTTTTTCGATATTGCATATTGTACCTTTTCCAGTTTTTGAAACATACAACGAAAGAAACTATGTTTTTATTCATAAGCAAAGGCTTTTCATGAAGTTCGCCTCATAAGAACCATGTGTTGGGTTTATTACCTTATTAGAAGCCAAATAATCCATCCCGTTACAAATACCAAATGTCATTCTGTACAGCCTCTCCTCTATGTCAACTGTGACATTTGATCTTATTGCTTCTAGAAATTCCTTCAAAACGCCTTTGGCGCAATATTCCAGTATCATCATTGGTCCACCTAAAATGAATTAAAAAAAGATAAATCTCATTTTTAAATTCTGCCTTAATTTTATTGGAAACCCATGGTAAGATGCCGTTATGATATGTGTTATTTTGTGTAGAAGTAAATTTCACAAAAATATGAAAGTAAAAATGTCTAATCGTTTCTGTAAAAGAGAAATAGATTTCTGCACATGGTATTTTAAAAATAGTAGGTTACCTAAAGACAATTACAGGTCACAGGCTTTACAATAACACCAATAAGCATATGCTTTCGTTTGATCAGTCATAATATTTGAATACTTGGCCATTTCTAAACAGTCTCTGCAAGCAAATAATCAATCAATCCTTATCTAAAATGCGATTCAAATACGTTTTAAAGATTAAATTAGCATTAAAGGAAATGTAAAACAAACAAAAAAAAAACCAAAAAAACATAAAACAAAAAATACATGTATATACAGATACTATAAACACAATATACTTATGTAAACAGGTTTATAGGAAATTATTGAATACTCACGAATATCGTCTTCCACTGATCCAATAAAGTCGAGGACATTTTTGTGATGACCAACTTTAGTTGCATAGAAGTTTATTTTAGCTCTCATTTTAACAATGTCCTCTTCGCTTTGATCATCTGTAAAGGTATAGATAATTACGTAAAATTCATCAATGTGAAATGTTCAGACAACAATTAAACACCACTATGTCAAATACATTATATCTCAATGTAGACGCGGAGAAATATACTAATGACTTGCTGGCAAAAATGCAAGTTACCTGCATTATACACTATGACCAACTCAGAAAATGTAAACCGAATACTTACTATTTAATAAAGTCCAATATTATAACATAAAGTTCAAGATTACGTTCTTTAATTGCTGATGACAACAAATAAAAAGTCAAAATAATCTTAATAATGCGATCAACATTTAATGCCTGATTAATTTTTACATAGCAGAAAGAAATACCTCTTAAAGTTTTAGCAACAACAGTTTGTGCTTCCCTTCTGTCATAATACTTAGCAAGGTAAATTACAGCAAATCTTCCCCTAGTAAGCTCAGATTCGAGCGAGATGTCTTTCCGTGAAATGACCCATGCCTTCTCTCCTTTGGTTTCCATTCCTCCATAGAAGTATATATCATCATCTTCCTTCGACATGTAAGCTCTATTCTGAAAGATAAATACATAATGGTTATACAACGACAGTAGAGCAGAAAGAAAAGCTCAAAAGATCACAGTCCAGAGACATACCGTGCAATTATTATCATTGGTGGGGTATCAATTTTCGTGGATTTCGTCGTTCATTAAATGAACAAAATAAAAACCCCAACTAA
>JAOXYI010379856.1:0-10046 GCA_028566495.1 Lithophaga antillarum
ATATAAAAAAAAAAAAAAAAAAAAAAAAAAAAAAATGATTCTCAAATACCTGTTCTCAAAGACAGCAATATATTCAGTTAAATAAAGAGCTCTGCTTATGGAACTACAATGAACTCCTGATATTATTTTTCACTTGAATTTACCACTTCAATAGCCTCCTTGCTTTCATTTTGTTCAAATTATATTATTTAATATTAAAGTTAAAACTAAACTATGAAACATATTTCTTAATTTGAGATATTATTATTTTGAAATTCAATTTAATAAGAAATATTTTGAGGTGGTCACAAAAATGAAAATATTTGTAGGAAGGTATTTTCAATACAGCTTTTTCAGTCAGCCAGTTTAGTTACAGAAAATGAATGGCTGGATTTAGTGTTATCTTATTTTTTTATTACTACAAGCTGTAGCAGTTTTTGAAAACCACTAAGATGTTGAAAAACGGTCAAACTGGTTGACCAATAGCAACACTACATGAGAAAAGCCAGCAGTAAATATGGTATGACTGAAAAATCAGCCCTCTTCTGGTCTCTTATTTCTTACTGGTGTAGAACCTCATATATAATCATCATTCATGTCTGAGGTAGCATGTGATATGATACATTACACCTTTATTTTAAATAAAACCTTGAAAGACAGCTTCCTTTGGCCTATTATTTCTTATTATTACAGTCTAACACTTCAATTTTTTTTTTATTATTTACTTCTACTACATTTTTCAATACCTTAAAAACTGGCACTTTGGGCCCTTATTTCAGAAACTGTTAATGCCAGACACCTGATCATACAAATTAAAGATGAAGTATAGCTTCACAAATGTTAAAATTTATGACAGCTGATCATGAAAACACAATTTAAACTGCAAATACTGAAGACAGTGGACAACATTTTCATATCATTATACAACTAAAACTAAGACTGGTTCACAGAGCTGGAAAACCAACTGTAACTGTTCACAGACATCACCATACTGTTATACAAACTGATGACAAATTATGAAAGTTACCGCATGCACATAAATCTGCTGGAGTCCATACCATCAAAATACTGTACACAGAGGCAGAAAAACTTTTTACTGTAGCATGTTTCTATTTCTTATATTAAACTCAGCAATAGTAGCAAATTGCATGATGTGCAACATAAAAAATATATTTTTCAAATTCTAGCCTACTTCAAAGTTGCATGATGAACAACATAAAAACATTTCAATCTGCATCAAGTAGGTGATGTGCAACATAAAACAATTGATCTCAATAATTAAAGTGAGCAGAAATTATTTGGCATCTGTTCATTGTTATGGCTTACTTGGACTCCTGCATATACGGAAACAGGCACTTTATCCAACAGAAAATCTTATAATTTCCTCTACAATTATGATCTAGGAGATGTAACTGCAGCAGATTAGAAAAAAATTCTTAAATGTAAATTTCCCACTCAAGAACACAACTGTAGGTGACGGGATAGTAATTTCTTTTAATTGGGTTAATTAGGTTTGTTAATATTGAATTCTTACACAAAAGTAGTACAGACTTTGTGTCAAAGTTGGAGGGACGGTTGATTTCACTTGAGTTGTCCCATGTAGAGAACTTGTAATAGTTCGAAAAAACCCGGTTCATCTGTACATACTTGGAAGATTTTTTTTCTTTCAACTTGTACTTTGTCCATGTCCGTGATAATAAAATATACAGTTACATAACTTTAAATGGAGACGATGGATGCTGGGTCCATAGTTAATAAGTTTAATTTTTTTATTTAAGAGACCATATGCTGCCACGATGTCTTCAGCAGAACATGCAGACTAGCTGAGTGATACCAATACCCAGGCAACTCTGATAAATATTCAGGTATTTTTTTCTGTTAGAAAAATTTTGTTGGGCATCTTTCAGTTTTTATGCCCTATAAATCTGTAACTGATTTACATACCTGTAAGCCCTTAAAGCTTCAATGGTGGTGACTTATAAATTTTATAAGCTTGCATGTACATTTCTACACAGTAGATCAAGAACTTTCTTCTGAAAGCCTATCACAATTCACGGAAAACGTGGTCATCTAATATGATGCTTCACAAATATGGAAATTCAATTTAAAAACAAATCACAGTTCTCTGTTTTCCAGTCACTTTTAAGTTTAAGTTTGGGAAGTAGGAAAAGTTCAGGACTACGCCATAATATACAGGTGAAAACTGGTATAATCAAAGCAGTCATTCTTGTAGTCGTGTTTCTTTCTTTCAAGTTTTAGGTATATGGCCAGTTCACCTATGCCTTACCTGGAACTAATAGACGAGTCTATTGGTCTCAGACTTTACATAATCTGCAAATCAGAATTTCCTCGATCAAATACTATGTTGCGAACAAAACGATCATCGACATTTATTTGAATATGCAAAAGGTAAGAGGAATTTCTTGGATTGGTCTACCTCTTCACTGACGATCAAATGTCACATAGATACAAAGCTGAAAGGCACCACAAAATATCTGATAATAATATGTTGTTACTGTGTTAGTATTAACAATTTCGACGAATCCACTCGGTAAAAATTTGGAAAGTTCATACGTAATCATTTACAGAACTGTTAAAATAGTGCAAAGTATAGTTCCTAAGTTAAAATTTAGCGCCAAAAGAACTGTGGTAAACATTCTGCCGTGGAAGCAGGAAACGGAAGTTGCGATGAAGAATCAGGATTGTGTGAAATCTAAATTCAGGTGACAACAACAGTCGTTTGTTTCTCTAAAGAGAAACACGACTAAAAACAATTTGACATTCTCATCCTTAATCTGAATTCACTGTCATTCTTGTCCTTTAACAATGTCTAAAAATGTACAACATGCAGACACAAACTTGGAACCTTGTATATACACACAACTATTTTGTCCAAATTTTAAAAATTGCACCTTTTTGTCTAAATAAAACTTTCCCATTCTACTCATTTCGACATTCATAAACAAAAATCTTAACATATTTTATTGAGGGGAAACGATGATTTTTTTTTTTAGCTTGTTTCTTTAAAAACAAGATATAACAGAATACTGACAACCTTATTTTACATATAACTTTTAAAAATTCTATTTTTTCCAAAAACAGCACAAAGATAACTTAAAATTTGGGTGTGTAAGTTGCAAGTGTGTATTTTATGGGTCTGTTTGAACTGTGCTTAGCTAAATCCAGTTGATTTACTACTGAGAAGAAGCTCTTTCAAAACTGACTCAGACACTGATATAATTCCAACAAAACTGTGTCTGTTTTGAATTGTACAATAAGGTTTTAGACTTTTTGAGACTAATTGGTGTGTATCAATATTGATTTTATTTCCATACAGACTTCTTTATTATCTGTACTACAAATGTAAACATATGATATAAAGGAAAGATTAAATATGTAAACATCTACTCAAACTTTGGTGGCCTAGATATCTTTACTCAGTGTGAATACACACAACTTAATACAAGTGTTTATGTTTATTTTGTAAGATCTTTCCTTAAAAATTACATTTCAAAGGGAAATTATATTTTTCCTGAAGACATTATTGTGTACTGCTTCCAGGGGGGCTTTGCTGCAAATTGATTTCACTTAACATGTTTAGGCCAGACCAAAAAAATATAGATGTGTGGTTCTGTTTACTTATCCCCTTTCTCGATTCCATCTCATCATTGTAACCAGTGTTCTCCCTGAGGGGTTCAAGCATGGTGGGGGCCAACATGCATAAATTTTCACCCACCATGCATTCATGTCAATTTTCTTTAAGTTTCTAGTATATTGACACCACCATGCTTTCCTCATTTCCCCATTCTCAAAAAATTTTCAAGGGAAAACACTGGTAACTATAGTAAAATGTATACAGCATGATAGACTGTAAAATTATATCATATATCAATAATAACTTGTCATATTTTGCTAAATTAATTGCATACAAATGATATATTTCTTATGTTCTTCTGTGAGATTTCATTAAAATTTGAAGGGAGAACTTTACAGATATTGTTTTCAGCTGGAAGGGATGAATTTCATAGTTATTTTCATGTGCTTTTAAATGAAAACATACCATGTGAAATATATGTTTTGAATGTTGATTTTTACAATGTTTACATGACTCATTTTCGTAAATTTTTTAACTAAAAAATAATAATCTCACTTATGTTGTACTTCTAACAAACTTGTGAGAGAATTTGTCTAACACATATTCAATTTTTTGTTATCCCTAGGCTACTTTAATCTTCTATTTTCACAGCATGTAACTCCATTTAAATAATGATATAACAAGGTTGTAACATGTTTTTTGTTTCTGTATCCATATTCAAGACTATTTAATTAAAATAAATACTTTTTTGTGATTTCACATGTGCAGCAGGCATTGTGTTTAGGGCCACTGAAAATATTTAAACCTGAGAAATTATATTATTGAGAAACAGATAATTAACTAAAAGATATGAAATAAACATTGTATATGTTTTCTTTGCCCACTGATTTCATTTTCTGAAAATTACGCTAGAAACCATTAATTTTACACAAAAAAATATGAGATGAATAAAACATAAAGACATATTGGTTTCTGTTCTATTTATACCTTTCAGATTATAAATTGTTTGATTTAAATGTAAAAGCTGTCAAGCAATGAAAATTTTACATAAATAGAGATGAACCATCTGTATCCATAAAAGTGTGAAATCTAGTACTGTTTGTATTTCAAGACAGTGTTAAATTACACCTTGAAAACATTACATTTGTAGCAGTGAAATAAACATTAGGCTAGCCACAGTTAATAATAATCAATTAAACCTTAGAATCAACAGGCAATAGAAGGTGTTCAACAGGTAAAAATATACAGGTATACAACATTAATTAACTTACATCACTATTTATCATAATCCTTGTTTATATACCAATAAAATCATTATGAATTGTAAAGAATATACCAGTTCAAAGGTGAAATGTTTGTGTCCTACATTCCATACTTACAACAGGAAATGGCTCTTTATCATATAAAGGGGAGTAACTCTATCACTCTCTGATAAAAATAATGTTAGTTGTAGATGATAAATGGCCTTTAACAATCCTTGCATTTTATTGTATCATTTTTCATACTGGTATTTAATTATATAATTTTTCATCTAATTGTGGACTGTTGTAAAAACACAATAAACAAATTTACAGTTTCTGCAAGCTATGTTTCAACAGTATACAGAGGGGTAATAAGTTCATTTTTTCCAAGGTGTTGGGGGTTTATGCATCAATACAAAGGACAAAATCCAAATTAATTCAGGGAAGGTTGTAAGGCTACTGAAAGGTCACCAGGCAGCTGTGTTAGTGCAATGTTCCATCTGGGAGCTTAGCAATGAGGGATAATGGCAGGGGTTTTCTGAATTTTGCACTCTCGTTCAAAAATCTAATCATGTTTTTGGAAATCTCCATATAAGGGTACAATCTCATATAAAACTTGCTGAATCTCAATCATTTTGAAAAACTATCTAATTATCCCTATAAGAGATACTATCACCGATTTATAAAGATGTATGAAATTTAAAATATCTGCAAAAACAGTCGATTTGATGAAAAATCGGAGGAAAGTCATTAAACTGCAAACTTCTAAGTGAAAACCATAACTCGCTCAACCATTCTCAAAACCAGACAGCCTTAGTGATGGGTGAGAAGACCAACTGTTGTGACAGTATTACATGAATTTAACCAAAATACTGAAAAGGCTCAGTTAAAAAAGTGCAAAATTTGTACTTAAATCTAAGCTAAAACTTCAGCATAACTTTGATCAAAATATGGATTACCAATTTTTTTTTCAACAAAATTTTTCAGTAGGCATAGAAGGGATAAGTGGTTGTGCCAGGAGCACATAATATGCCCGTCCACAGTAATATCTCACTTGCATATATACTGTCCCACGACTAAGCAATGACAATAGTGAAAATCATCAAAATCAAAAGGGAGTTTGCTTTCATCAATCCTAATACCATGTCAAAATTTCAAAACAATCTGTTGAAGCAAACTCGAATAATCATGTTGACATCTACTGTAAAGGAATTTCAAATAAAGTCCCATAACTCTGGAATGATATATGTGAAAATCGTCAAAATTGAAAGGGAGTTTACTTTTATCAGTATCAACAAGACAAAAAAATTTGAAGAGAATTGGTCAAAGCAAACTTGAGTTTTTATATGACGTTAATGATGGATGGACAACCATATACCATAATACATCTGTCATAGCGTATAAAATAGGAACCTAACACACAAGTGTATTACTGAAGATTTTTCTTGAATCTGAAATTCTTTTTTTCCATAACCCCGAAAAACCTGCTAAAACTTAGTCAGTTACTAAGATGAACACAAATGATTATACAACTGTGCCTCCAAATAAAAGAAAACTTACACGAAAACAGTATAGAAGTAGAAGCAATGATCTCTAAGGATATTGTCTTTATTTTTTTTTTTTAATTCAACAATTTTTTTCTTGTTGATGGGAGAACAACAAAACTGATTTTGGGGTTTTAAAAAAAATCTCAGTGTCGGATCCATTATCAAAGTAATAAACTAGAGGCTCGCCTTTTCATGAACTGTCCCAATATCAGGAACTGAAAAGTATTCCCCTAAAACAAATATCATCGAAGCCCCATATTAAACAATGTCCTACAGATATGGCCATTATTAATTTTGAATCAAAATGAAAAACACGAACTTAGTAGATGGGTTCTGCAAAGACGATTTTTAGCACATACAAAACGTACTTCTGGTGGAGTCCTGTATTAAACTATGTCCAATAGTTAAATAAGCTACTATCTTGGATCTGCATACATGTGATAAACTCAAAACTTTTAAGGGTGAGATCTTGCTCATTTAAGGGTGAGATTGGGGTGAGATTTTTAATGACATCAAAACATCCAGTTCCATGCTAAGGTTTTTCGATGTTCACGATTAAAGTTAAGTATCTGAATATACCCAAGCTAATTAAAGCACAAACAAAATTATTTCAAAAGAACTTATGTTCTCTTTCTCAATATTTGTTCATAAATTGTCTTATTTGTTGTCTATTAGATGCACATTTTTACACAAGAAATGATTTCTGAGCTTAAGGGGCTGATTATACACTCCTGTAAGCCAGGGACATATATAACTAGTTACATACGTCCCTGTGTAAGTGCATCATGATTTTTCTCAATGTTCAAATATTTTCCCAAATCGTATTTTCGTTTCCATTACCAATAGTATGTTAAGTAGTAAGGTAAAGTAATATGTGCTAACCGTCCATTCAAGGAATATTCCTACCAAAGAACAATTTCATTGACTCAATGGTATTGGGGAAGCCCAATGTTAAACTATGTTGCCACAATGGTGTCCACCTTGAATTTTTTATTGGCAAAAACTTTGCAGAGGTCTGTTCAGGAACATTTGTGGCAACTTTGCTTCCAACCTGTCCAGTGGTTTCAGAGAAGAAAAAGCTAACAATGAAAGATGATGGCAACAGCTTTGGATAAGCTGAGTGAAAAAAAGAATGGCTCAAACAGTAATTTTCATTTAAATTACACATACTAAAAGAACTTTGAAATTAGAACTCAGCTTTTCACTATCAAAAATGACTGTAATGATTTTATTATTTTGACTGAAGTGGACCAAAAATACCCAAGCTGTACAAAGCCTAACATCAAAATATAGAAAAGGATTATCACTGCATGCAAATGTATTCCTGTCTTAAATATCTCATACATATACACAATAAGTTAGACAATAGAATAATAGTGGTAATTTTTTTCATTTCAGGATGTTTATGTTTCTAAATTAATAACATAAAAAATAAATCAGGATAACAAACAATACACAGAAATCAATACATCAACTACAAGCAAAAGATTTTGACACAAGAACATTTAGATGGAAAGATTAATACATCTGTAACCATACAGCAATCAGGAACATTAAGACTTCTGTGACTAGCACCTCCATTACGTTTAATGTCCTCCTTTAATGTATCAGAATATAAATTTAATTTTGGAAACGGATTTTCAATAAAATGCCAAAATGCAAAACAGTAATAAAATCATAATATTTCTGTAAAAAGTTCAACACTGTATCCAACTTCAACATGTAACAAATGCATGCCGTCTGCTAAATGGATTAATTTAATATGCTGATGTGATTAATTGTGACAATTCAAAGTGAGGCATGAAAGCTAAAGTCATTAAATGGTTTAATAAGTAGTAGCTTGAATAATATCTCAAATAATATCATAAAACAGTCCTAGTAATGAGCCAAAAAATGTCACAAAGAATGATGGATCACTTTGGTTATAGGAGGTACATGTATACAATTAAGAAATTTACCACAACCTGACAACTGGCCCCTTTTTGACCGCTTCAATCTTTTCCTTTATTTTTCAACAGGAAAAAAGAGTATGAAGATTCTAAATACTCAAAATAATTTGTTTTAATAACTTCTTCATAGAAGAGTCCAGAATGAGCAAAGCTAATACAGGACCATCCCATGGATCATTTTTGAAGTGGGCAGTGGGTTCTGACAAGATCTTTGACATTTTGGTCAATCATAAACCATAATACTGTATGGCAGGCCACATTAGATTTTACACCAGCGTGAAATGAGGAGATCTGATAGGGGACATAATACCACAGAACATTTCTGTAAAGTTTTAGTCCAATCACCCCAGTAGTTTCATACAAAATCTTTTTTTTATATTTGGGCCAATCAGAAACCATTTTGTCCAATGATGGCAATACTAAATGTCGCAAAAACTAAATCAAGGACACTTTGTAGAGAGCCATCCAAAGATCACTGCCAAAAACTTTCAGTTCCATGTGGTTTCTATGATGATTAAAATGTGAAAATCAACAGAGATGGATGGCAAGTGATGGTAAAAGCTCCCTAAGTGAACTGAAAACCAATGACAGCTGCATCCATTTCTACACTCTAGAATTTTATCACCATTTTGTGGAAAATATGGACTGAATTTATATGAAAAAAATGTTGTTACAAATTCATTCGTTTAGTTCTTAATCAAAATTTTAAATGTAGTGTGCGGCAACTGCGAGATGATTTTCAACTGTCAGCAATCATTAGCAACCAAAAATAGACATTTCTTCATGGAAATTAAATTTATAGCAAGAAAACCAATTGTATAAAGAAGGCAATGACACAACAGCACTGAAAAAATATTTGCGGCCATATAAAATCATCTAATACTTACAGACAACCACTGTAACTCAATTACAATAAATACAAAAATGTCAAAGACTTTTATACCACACTGAAACATGCTTAATAGACATGTAGGCTTTTAGTAATACGAAACTATGCATGCATGTTTTTGCTCATTAAAAATATATAATATAATAATCAGGTCAAAGTCGCAAATATTTCCTGCCTTCTTGGTATGTTTTTTTATATATATATAAATTTTTTTATGTCAAGTAGCAATAAATTTTAAAGTGATTATTTTGACTCTTAATCATGTTCACATATGATGTTCCTAATACCCCTGGGTAGTTTATTCTTCAACTTTATTCAACTGATTCTGGATAATAAAATAAAACAAAGAGTATGGTTACTGTCAAAACTTCAGAAAATTCAATTTAGAAAATTCACAAAAACAGATGGATTAAAATGTGTATGTGTATCTGATGTCCTCTGAGACCGGTATTTTTCTGGTAGACATGGTATTTCATGTTGATTATTCTACTGGGTCCCTGTACAAACCAGAAAGTGCTTATGGTTCTCCAAAATAATGACATGAAAAACTTACAAACCTGCTTTATTTTATACACCTACTGAAATTGTCTCCAAACCATAATGCAGTAATTAAAGTAATTTTTTCTTGTTTTTGTTGTTTTCTGGGTGTTTTGGAGGGCTACTTGAAGAAGAAAGTTTCTTTTTAAGGATGTTGCTCCGGTTTCGGATATTCAAGAATATTTTGTAACCCCTCTGGATTCTCCATAGGGGATGCATTGAAAAATTCTGCCCTGCAACCCCTATTATTTCTTTTCAAATTGGTGAGAGACTATATTCAAATACTTCCATGATAAAATATTTCAAAAT
>JAOXYI010379966.1:0-10046 GCA_028566495.1 Lithophaga antillarum
CACAAGGGGTTTCTAAAAGCTGGAATTCGTTTGGGAGACTTTTGTAACAGTTCACTGTTACAGTTATAACTTGTTAGAAGTGGATTAGTTCCGTAGTAAATTTTAATCTTGAATTATAACATATTTCAAATAAATAGCACAACAAAAGGTTTTATAAGTGAAATTCTATTCCATTATTCAGATAACAAAGTTCTAGATTAAAATTCTTTAAAATACTACTTTGAAGTTCACAAGATTTCGATGTTTCGATACAAAATTGACAGCACATTAAAATTAATTCTAATATGACGTCCTACATTTTTCATACGAATTACGGCATGATCAAATTTCCAATATATTTATACCTGCTGCCGCAGATCGCATATATGATTCTGCTATTCGTAATTGATTTTTGCACTTAATTCAAGGTTGTGTTTTGTCGCATAAAAGTCTTTAAAATGCGTATATGAGTAGTCGACAATCCAATTGTTAACCAACATATGTATTCGTTTCTGTACCAACTCGATTCTATGTTTTCTGTCGTTGTTAAGGAAAACAACTTTCAGTAAATGCTTTCGCTTTGATGCGCAATGTTATTGTTTTTGTCATATCAGAATCGAAATAATTCATGGAAACCACAGATTTGTTGTCATTTTAAAATAAGACAGACAATATATTCGTGATATTTTACCCCTCGCTACCGCTCGGGATAAACACGAATACAATATCTACCTATGTTAAAATTTCCAACAAATCTATGAATGTCATGAAATACTTCTTAAATATTAGTAAGTCAGTGTCAGTTATTGATGTGGTAGCATTATGTGAAACCTTAAATTGGTTTGTAGAAAACAGAAGATTAGATGTTATTTCAGGTACGACATAGATGTTTAGAAGAGATATATTGCTCTTTGCCACCTACTTTCCTCCTCAAATCGAAATTTAACTTTACAGGAAGTACGTATATACCACAGATACTTAACTTAATTTGGTACATTGAGTATATTCACTAATGTACAGGAAGTTATAAAATTAAATGTTGATTGTTTAAACATATTGTATTTATATAGCTCTTTATGTTCGATTTTTTACGCTTGAAAGAAATATATATATATATAGTTTTACTTATAAACTAAAAGTTTTCCTGTCTGCCATATGTCAGGCAGTATTGTGTTCATTTCAAATGAATACTACAAATGCAATTGAAACTCTTTGGATTGTTTTGCACTTCTTAAAGTGAAATATGTATTTGTCATTTATTCCAAGAAGTATTAGGGTTTTTGAAACCCGCTATTAAAAATTCGACTAATTCAAGGTCCCACAAAAAAAATATTGTACCTAGCTCGCTGAAGGCATCCTTCAAGCTACTAACATTCAGTGATTTGAATCTCAACACATTTGTTCTTGCTTGCATGTTGCAGTCCCTGAATAATCTTCAACCGAAGATTCCCTGAAGAAGTTTAGTACCGGGTAATAGAAGGCAATTTTAGTACTGGGTAGAAGAAGGCAATTTTAGGATTGGATAAAAGAAGAAAACTTTAGTATTGGCCAAAAGGGGGCACCTTTACCGGGTAAAAGAGGGCAACTTTTATTCTTGGGTAAAAGAAGGCAACTTTAGTATTGGCCAAAAAGAGGACAACTTTAGTATTGGGTAAAAAAAATGCAACTTTAGTGTTGGATAAATGAAGGCAGCTTAGAAGGCAACTTTAGTATTGCGTTAATGAAGGCAACTCTAGTACTGGTAAAAGAAGGCAACTTTATTATTGGGTAAAAGAATGTAACTTTAATACTGGGTACAAGAAGGCAACTTGATACTGGGTAGAAGAAGGCAATACTTTAGTATTGGGTAAAAGAGGGCAACTTTAGTATTGGGTAAAAAGAGGGCAACTTTAGTACTGGGTAAAGGAGGGTAACTTTAGTTCTGGATAAAAGAAGGCAACTTTAGTATTGGGTAAAAGAAGGCAACTTTAGTACCGGGTTAATGAAGGCAACTTTAGTACTGATAAAAGAAGACAACTTTAGTATTAGGTAAAAGATTGTAACTTTAACACTGGGTGAAAGAAGGCAGCTTTGGTATTGGGTAAAAGAAGGCAACTTTAGTATTGGGTAAAAGAAAGCAACTGTTATGAACTATTTTGACTTCTGGAATAATTAGTATTTTGTTTTGATAATAAATATTAGACATGGATGTTGTTCATTGTACTACACGTTTTGTATTTACGGCACAGAACTGGCTATACAACAGAGATTGAATTATGTGGTAAACAAATCAAGCTTGAGCTATGGGACACGAACCACGAAGAAGAATATGCCAGACTACGACCTTTGACGTATCCACTAACTGTAAGTATACCCCTGTATTTGTGAGGGGGTTGGGTTGTTGAACCTGTCGTCATTTTCAGCAATTTTTTCAGCTATATGGTGACTGTCAGACTTTCTAGGGGAGGAAGACCCAGACAGCTATTTTACCGGTGAAACGGTAGGTGTCAGGAAACCTTAACACATTAAGTGGGACGAGGGAGGTGATTGTGGAATTTTTTAATTGCCTTCAAAATGGAACTGTGAATTGATGGAGAAGATGAATGAAGATGCGTAATGATTTACATCCTAATTTTTATACCCCAATAGCGATAGTGGAGATGTATAGTGTTTATTGTGACTGCCCGTTCGTCCGTTCTCACAAATTATCCGCAATTCCTCCTTCACCACTCAGTTGATTTCAACCAGTCCTTTTTCTTGAAATGGAATATTTCAGATTTCCATAAACTTCATACATGTACCTTGTCCTTAATACTACACAGAACAACCTGTTATCCGCAACTCTAGGATCTCTAAACCAGTGAATAGATTAAAAAAAAGGAAAGGAAAAAAAAACTTCAATAGATTGTTCAATGTAAATTGTAGATGTGCATTTTCTATCTTATTTTTCTTGAAATTAAATTTTGTAGATTTCCAAACGCTTCATACATGTGCATCGGCCCAAATACTACATAAGACAAAACTGTTATTATCCACAACTCCTCAATAAAACCTCAGAATATTGTTCAGTACGAACTGTAGATTTGCACTTAATATTTTAATGTACAACCCCACCACAGGCTTGCGATAGCGGGGATGTATAGTGTTAATTATGTCCGCCCGTTCGCTCCTATTATCCACAACTCCTCCTGCACTATTCATTGGAATTCAACAAAACTTTCAGGAATTCTATAGTACCAAATGGGATTGTGCACCTCTTATTTTGATTTTGCCAATATTCATTCTTCCGTATGTGTATTTGCATGTTAAACAGGGCTATTCTAGATGTAGTGAACCTGTTATCAACAACTCCTCCTAAACTATTAAACTGATTTCAGACAAACTCTACAAAATTGATTAGGAACTTACAATGTATAAAGATGTGCACTTCCTACATGTATTTTATTATTTAAATTGATTTTACTAGATTTCACTTCATACATGTACATCGGCCCAAATATTGGCACAGAAAACATGTTATCCGCAACCCTCCAAAACCAGTGAACAAATGTTAACAAAATTTTAGGAGAACGTTCAGAACAAATTGTAGATATGCATCTGTACATCGGCTCAAAACCTACCTTAGAAAACCTGTAATTCGCAACTCCTCTGAAATCAGTGAATGGTTTTCAATAAATCTTTAAGAGATTGTTCAGTACAAATTGTATATAGTACCTCCCATTTGGTTTTTCTTGAAATTGAACATTCTAGATTTCCAGAAACTTCATACATACAGCTCGATTCAAATAATACATAGGACATATCTGTTACCCCAGAACTGGTGAATGGATTTAACAAAACTTTCACAAATTGTTCAGAATAAATTATAGATGTGTATCTCCTATTTTACTTTTTTGACTTGAATTTTCTAGATTTAAAGAATCTTATACATCGGCCCAAATACTATGTCCTCTTAATATGCAACTTTACTGAAAGAAATGAATGGATTTCAACAAAATTTTAGATTATTCAGCACTAAGGTAGATGTGCACCTCCTATTTCATTTCTCTTGAAATTAAATATTCTAGATTTCGAAACATTCATACATGTACCTAATCCCAAATTTAGCCTGAATATACCAATGTTATCTTAAACTCCTTTAAAACCCAGTGAATGGAATTCTGCAAACCTTTCAGAGATTGTTGAGAACAGGCTATTCGAGGAATATGTTTTGTATGAAATATAGTGAGGGCGAAGGGTGTATTTGTGATCCACAGGCCACAGTAGCTATTTTTTCCTTGAAATTTAATATTCTACATTTCCAGAAACTTTGCTTATGAATGCTACATAAAATATACCTGTTATCCGCAACTCTTCTGAATCCAGTGAATGGATTTTAGCAAAACCGTAAAAGATTGTTCATAACAAAACTGTAAATGTGCATCCTCTTATTTTATATTTTATTTTTCTCGAAATTGAATTTTTCTAGATTTCCAGATGCTTTTACATATACATCGGTCCAAATACTATGTCCTCTCTCATATATCTGTAACTCCTCTGGAACAAATGAATGGATTTCAGCAATACTTTTAGAGATTGTTCAGTGCAAACTGTAGACCTGCACCGGTTTTATTTTTATTTTATACCCTCGTCAGCCGTAGCAGGGGTGTATCTACCCGTCTGAATATCCGTCCGTTGGTCCGTGTGCACATATTATCCACGAATTCTCCTTTACTATCCAACGGATTTCAACCAAACTCAGAGGTACCAAATGGCATTATGTACCTCCTATTTGCTTTGTCAGTATTTAATTTTTTCAAAAATTCTTGACATTTTCTTGCATGTAGAACTGTGCTATTCTAGATGTAGTGATCCTGTTATCCGGAGCTCCTCCTAAACCACTGAATTGATTTCAACGGAACTTTGTAGAATTGTTTAGGATCTAATATAGATGTACTCTTCCTGTTTTACATTTCTTGAAATTGGATATTCTAGATTGAGAAAAAATTCAAAGATTATTCTGTAGATGTGCATCTCGTACTTCATTTTCTTGAAATTGGATTTGCTGGATTACTAGACATTTCAGACTTCACCCCAAATATGCCACAGGTCAAACCTGTTATCCGTGACTCCTCCGAAACCAGTGAATGAATTTCAAAATCACTTTCAGGGATTTCTTAATATAAATTGTAGATATAAAACTCCATTTTTATCTTTCTTGAAATTGAATATTCTAGATTGTTAGAAATATAGATATCGTAGAAATACATAATATAGCAACTTCATACATGTACCTCAGCCCAAATACTACACAGAACATACCTGTTATCCGCAACTCCTCAGAAAGCGGTGAATGGACTTTAACAAGTCTTTCAAACATTTTTCAGAACAAAGTGCATCTCCTATTTTATTTTTCTAGAGATTAAAATTTCAAGATTTCCAGATATTTCATACACAAGTCCAAATACTCTTATCTGTAGCTCCTCTAGAAAGAGTGAATGGATTTCAGCAACTATATATTTTAGAGAATGTTCTGTGCAAGTTACTGGTGTGCCTTTGTATTACATTTTTGGGTAAATTCAGCATTTTTGTGCACTTCATACTATGTTTTGGGGTAAACTTAGCATTTTAGATTTAAAGACACTCAATACATGTATCTCGACCCAAACACTAGACAGAATATACCAGAGATTTTCTAAATTTATTCAAAACCTTTGAAGTGGTTTCTGTTCACTTTCATACATTCCTATTCGTATTCCCTCTTTTTTGTATGAATTGGTGGGGGGTCAGGCGTATTTGTGACCCTCAGGTCACAGTGTCTCTCTTTATTTATATTTTAATGCTGTTGAAATGTAGTATTCCAGATTTTCAGAAACTTCATACATGTACCTCAGCCCCATATACTAGACCGAACATACCTGTCTTATTCGAAACTCCTTCACAACTTAGTGAATGAATTTCCGCTCAACATTCAGACATTACTGAGAACAAACCATTTTTTTAATGAAATGGTGGGGTAGGGGAGTATTTGTTACTCACATGTCACACTGTTGTTCTTTTTTATTCTCCTAACTTTCAGATATTTTCCCAAGAATACCATGGGTTGAAAAATGTAATGTATACGAATTTTTAAGTTCTCGTTTTATCAGGATGAATTTTCAACTATCTCATCTTACTGAGGAACGAAGTATTTGTGTATGTATTTGTTTGCCGTTAATGTGAACTTAAAAAATGTGGTCCTTTTTCACAGGATGTGTTTCTGTTGTGTTTCTCATTGGTAGATCCAACCAGTCTTGACAATATAGAAAACGTGGTAAGTTGTCTTTTTCACAAATAAGCTAATTAACTATATATTATTTCACTAAATCAGAAAATCGAAAGCGAAGGACTGTGTAACTATTTTCTCTAGAAATTTTTACCACAAAAGATTATTTGTTCTCGCCTTGATATAACTGAAAAATTGCTGACTTGGCGTTGATGAACATATACTCATTCATACATGGACGAGAAAAATAAGATTTAAACGCAAAGAATATCTGAGGAATTCAAAATAGATAAATTAAGACATTTTGTTTTGTCATTGCAGTGGCATCCTGAAATTACGAAACACTGTCCAGAAGCTCCGTATATACTAGTCGGTACCAAATGTGATTTAACAGGTGGACAAACAACAGGCAGTCATATAGATAAAGTAAAACGAACTAAGGCATGTGCTTTGGCTAGCAGAATCAAGGCGTTGAAATACATAAAATGTTCTTCTTTCACTGGAGAAGGCCTTGATGCTGTTTTCAGGGAGGCAATACGTGCAGTGCTTTGTCCTCATGAAAATAACGATAAAAACGATGAAAAATGCGTTTTAATGTAGACATTTTTCAAAAGTTCAAATGGAATTTTTCAGTGAAGTGAAAATTTTAATTTTTTTTACAATATAAATACACGATATATATATATTTTAAAGACAGCATGTTAATTCATACTTTACATTACAATTCTTGCATGGCAGTAATCTGTTGTACCGATTGTGATTACACGGACATTTGACATTTGGGCTGGCACTACAGGGAATTTGCTATTTGTTCGCATCTTAATATCAATATTTCTCTGTACATGTACCAATAAGTGTGTTTTATTGACAATTTTATCTTAGGGTTTATGTGAAAGACTGTTTTCTACGCCAGATAGTTGTAAAGAACATGGAAATATCTTAATTTTACAATTAAATGCACGACGAAATCAAATGAAAAACATAAGAAATTTGAAAATCTTCAAAATCTTTTTAACAAGCAATGCAAAAGACGTAGTTTGATGTAATAGATGATATTTTTTATTGTTATACTTTATTTATTACCGTCTGTTTCAATTATAATACTTGGTGGTTTTATTTCGCGATGTTAAGAACGTGCTTGATAAAAATAAACGGCCAACATTTATATTTTATAAAGAAAAACCAGACACGTCACACTAACATGTATATATTTATATATATAGGCACCATCACAAGATTTCAAAATTAATTTAATGCACCATATGCACATTTCAGCAAATCATGTCTGCCCAGTGGTGCTTTGCAGTAAATTGTTTAGTAAGCTACAGAGAGTCAAATATGCAAGAGGAAAAAGTCAGTGCGAAACGTAAAATGTATATAGTCAAAACCATTTAAAGATACTTTCAAGAGGAGATAAATAGTTTCGATAAGATTTCAAAAGTTTACAGGCTTTAATTTTTTTACTATAAAGAATCCAAGTAATCTTCGTGCTAGCACCAAAGTACTTATATCTTATATAGGTTTATGTGGAAATGGTTAGATAGGTAGAAGCTAAGAGAAGTTCCACAGAACTTTAAAGAATTTGATCGGCAAAAATAACCCTGCATGCCTACAGAATAGTACAGTAAAAAGGTGCTTCTTTTCGGTCATAATTACTATAAGCAGTTTTGTTTTTCGGAAAATTTTCAAATAATTTTACAATCCACTTTCGAACAGTTATGAGATATTTTATTATCATTATCATTTTAGAAATTCGTGTTGGATTTTACAGAGAATGCTAGGGTATGCCTCATTGTTTGATTAATTCATTCGACTAACACATAATTGTTTTTTACTGGTAATTTTTAGAACCAGTTTATCCTCTTTAACGTTGGAAGATTTAATTCAGACATAACGTCTTCAGTTACACTACTGACAGGGGGAAAAATGATGAATTACAGGCGGACAGTGCTACTGTATTTTTATGCAACATGACATTGTCCTTTGGAAAGCCATATAATAAAAACAATGTCTTTTTTGTTGTTGTTGTTGGAAGTTAATATTTGATATAAAAATTAATACTACCCCAAAGGAAAATATTCAATAATTGTTTGCCGTTCTGGATCATTCTCAAGGTAATTATCCATGACTTACTTGCGAAAGTTTGAACAAACAAAAATTCTGTTTTCGGTGCACATGACAAACGTGGATTCAATTGAAATACTTTTTATTAGAGAATGTACGTAAAAGAGAGACTTGAATTTCGAAAATCAAACAGTAATAATAGAGAATAAATCTAATTGATACCCTATCCCTTTCTTCTATTATTACGGAGACGAGAGTTCAGTACAGACTAAACTCGACTAAGGAATACGTCTTCTACTTTTAAATATGATCTTTTTAGAGCGAATATTTTTTAAGATCCATCGTTTATATAAGGAGCCCTCCGAAAACAATTATTACTTTCTCCGTGAATGTCTCCGGTACAGTGATATTAGAAATGATCCGTTTCAAAATCTTAGCTGCATTACAACAATAACATTTGACAAGTAACTATACAACAAATGAGAATATAGATCAAATTGTATTTTACCTTGGAAAATCAAAGAACAAATACAATGAAGGAAAAATGTAAACAAAATTCCAGTTTCACAATACATCATGTAAGTTTAAATGTATTAATAATTTATCTTTCTTTCTATGCGGTTAATCAGTTTTTACTCGAGGATTCTTTCATTTGCGCGCCTAAAACTGATTGAAACTGAATTTCTTTTACTTTTTTGTAACATTTGTATATGTCCTCCAAAAAATATTTATTTCTATTGTATATCTGTTGTTTAGAAGACGACAATTTAAGTTGTGATAACTTGTGTCTCTTTTGTACAAATTTAATTTACAAATAAATTAAGCTGAAACTAAATAGTTTCTTTTTTTTCAATTGGAAGCTCAGTTCCACTTAAGAGACTTATCATATAATTTCAAAAATTTTACCAAAAGTAGACCATCTTCTACTCATTCGCACTAAGTTTCCGTAAAATCGACTGAGATATTTCCAGCAATATTTCTCACGACAAAGATTTAAATTTTAGCAAATCACAGTGACGGTGGTAAACAGGATCTACCCGTGGTTGTTCATGCCAGATAACACATCCTCATCACGACTTATATTATTGATTGTTCTTTAAAGGTACGAGCTAACTCTTCAAAAGATGGTCAAGTCCTACTATTGCGAGAGAAGTCTCGTCCTTGGTTCACTTTTTGGAACCGTTATGGTATCCGAAAATTTCCAGTATTTTGCCGAGATGATAAATACGATGCTATGATCGATAAATGCATCCGTGAGGTGTTCTCTTCTAATTTATTTTGTTCTCTTTGTACAATATAAAATTATTTCTTGCAGTTGCACATCCCACTTTGACCAAACTCAGCCGATTCATAAATCATTATCACATAGATCTGACTGGCCAGCTAGTACTGAACGTTCTTATATGTGCATGGGATTTCCGTTTTATCTTCAGTACGTTTAATGTTTCGTATTTGTATCCAACAAAGCTTTGTCCGATCACTCCATTATACTATATTAATTACGTCCGACTCTTCGATATCTTTGTTGAAATTTAGTATGATGAAATGAGGAATTCGGAATGATGCTGCCGCTCTTGTTATTATTTTGTTCATTGTTTGAATTTGTTCATCTTCCCAAGTCAAGGGTTTCTGAGTCCACGTCCTTCCCCACAAACCCCAACAATTTGCCGGATTTTCGTTACCGCTCCGATCCGTTTTGTGTGGTACTTGTGACCAATGAAAATATCCGATACAAAAACGCTATGGAAGTTTTCTAGTACGCTGTACATTATTTACGAAA
>JAOXYI010380077.1:0-10046 GCA_028566495.1 Lithophaga antillarum
ACACTGTCCTATAACATAAAATCTATTTCATACGAACATAAGAAACAGAAATGTAAGATTACTGTGCATTTTTCACTGTTTTCTGGCAAAAGCAAGTAATGTTTTACTTTTCTAAAAATGTCACCTATACAATGTATATACAGTATATGCACAGTGTTTAGAAATACAGTGCACCCTCGTTATATCATTACCTTTTGGACTGCCTTAATTTTTGGTGATATGTGAGGGTGGCAATAAAGCAAGGGCGAAATTTGTATAGTTCTGTAATATCTGGAAAAGGGGACTCAGAAAAATGATGGCGATAAGTGAGGGTGATGAATTAAAGAGAGGCAGTATAACGAAGGAGTACTGTATAAAGCATTTGTATGAGACTGAGACCCAGGATAAATGCCAGGTTTACCCATTAGTTCATCCTTTTCCAAGCAGAATACAGATAAATTTTATATTTTGAGACCATACATGTACTGTTTTTATCCTACATATAATAAACGTCAATAAAATTAATATGAAAAGTAACCGAAAATGAGCAGATATTTCATTAACTTCAGGTATGACTGTTATTAATGTAATAAGCTTATGGCAATGAGCCTGTATACAGGATAACATCGGACTACATACATCTAGAAGAATAAAACAGAAGTTAATGTGTATACCATTATTTGTATACTTAAATTACAGGATAACTTATATTAATTCTACGATAATAATGGTTCACTAAAACCACGAAAAAACAAGTTGAAATTAAAATGTTGAAGCAATGTATAATTTCTAAATAGCAATGCCACAAAATAATGATGTCATAAGTAAATAAATATTATGTCATACTGAAGTCTACATATGTGTAGTTAACAAATATAGGACAGCCACGAACTTTGGGCTATATCTAGTAACGTGACTTACAGAATGAACATATTGGATGGTTGATTGGTTTTTATGGCTTTTTTGTCACTTTTGGTTGTTATGGCTTTTTTGTCACTTTTGGTTGTTATGGTTTTTTTTGTCACTATTGGTTGTTATGGCTTTTTTGTCACTTTTGGTTGTTATGGTTTTTTGTCACTTTTGGTTGTTATGGTTTTTTTGTCACTTTTGGTTGTTATGGTTTTTTTGTTTTTTTTTGGTTGCTATGGTTTTTTTGTCACTTTCTGCAATTTTTCAGCTGTGTCCTGACTACCCGACTTACTAGGGGTAGGAAAGCCATGATAGCTACCCAGCTGAACAGGTGTCTGCAAACCTTAACACATTAAGTGGGGAAAGCATGACTCCAACCCAGGACAGTGGTAATGAGTCAGTGACCTTGACCACACGGCCACCCAGCCTCCTCCAAGAATTAACTTAACCCAACATGTAACCTAACCCGAAATGGAGAAGGGATAATTAATTATATTTAAATTTGTATCAATTTCTGAACATGTTCTGTTAAGCCTTCTTCAACAAGAGATAATCACAGAACTTACTTATAACCTACATGTAGACAACAAAATCTTACAGAGTAATAATAACTGAAATAACAAGAGTAAAAGTATATGTCCTTCTATAAAAGTGGTCGTGTATAAAACCAGATAATTTTATTACTACATTTTTTTGTTGTATTTAAGAATTGAATGTATATTTTTGTAGTTTTATACGACTGTAAAAGTGAGAACCGAAGTAGATTTTGTATGATGCACGAAAGCGCATCAACTAAAAATGTATATTCGGTTCTCACTTTTACAATTAAATAAAACTTCAAAAATATGTATTCAATACTTAAAGTTCATATGCAGCATTTTTTGACATACTAGCTAAAGTGTCTCTTTTAGTGGTTTTGAAGACACTTATCCAACTGATAATATTCATTTTCCGTTTATTAGCCCTTTTATGCATTGATTTTATGATTAAAAATTTCCCGCGTACATAGAAAACGAGCGTTTGCATGACTTTTCTCCCTTTCTTGAAGTTTTCAAATGGCACGTATGACGTCATGGACGACCGTAATTCGCATCACACTGATTAGTGCCTTTTCGCGGAAAATTTCAAAGCACAAAAAGTAGCATGGGCTTTTAAGTTCCAGTTTTCGCTAATGTACGTATTATTTCAAGGAAACTTCTTCTGGGATAAGGAAGTAGATTTCACCTTGTTTTAAAAGAAATGAACCTGTTAAAATAGCATCTAGAATTGCCGCTTACAATGACCGTTAACCCTCGAAATCTGTCCATGTTTTTTTCGCGAAAAAAAATTTTCCGGAGGGCACATATGACGTCATATTAAAGAGCGATTTTAGGATCAGATAAGCAATTACGGTCGTTTTAGTTTCAAAAGTTATTTTAGCTAATAACTACAGGAAAATGCCATTTAAGCATACGAAATTTATTTACTTCAATTTACTTTATTCCACGCTATAAAAATATTTACAGAAAAATACATGTTCAAAAAATGCTGCATATGACCTTTAAGTTCGTTTAAGAACACACACACACCCGATCACAACAAACTTTTACCAACTCTTTGTGCAGTGCATTTATAAAAAATATAACGTAGACGTAGATTGATTACTAGCAGTCACATATTAGTTGTCATCATTGCAAGATACATCATTGTACTATATATATTTCTTTTTTTCTTCCAGGTTTCTCGCTTTATTCCGATTCCGTTGTTGACTGTGCAAACATTTCTAATTTACTCCTCAGTTTCATACATACCTGTTTGGTATTTTACTAGTAATTGAGAGAATGGATTATTGAAAAAGTTGACATTTAAACACAAGTTAAAATTGGAGCAAAAAATAAAATCCCAAATATCTTTATATTTAACTATGAGTGTTATATACACATAATAAGGTCTAGCTCATGATGTCAATATATATTTGATTTTATTTTCGGCTACTGAATGATCGATTCTGTTACATTTAAATTATTATCACGTAAATAATTTAAATTTCATTTTAAAAAAACCAAAAGATATTTGTATAACCTTCAGTCATGTTAAGTATAAACAAGAGAATGCAATTCATTTCAGTCGATTGCAAACATGTTTCTGGTATTACAGATTCACTGTAACAGTTGTCGCTTTTCTTCGACGTTTCATGTTTGTTTTATAGCTTTTTGCGCTTCTAAATTCTATTTTTGGAGGTTCAATCGGCTTTACATTATTTATTTCGTTATTTTATTTACAAAATTATTTCAAAACATTTTCCCTTTATAAATCTTTATCTAATAAAGTACATCCGTTGACGCCCACCTTATATTTCCCATCACCTTCCTTTGATTATTCTAGTAAAGTATCTGTTCATTCGGCCCAATGGTTTCTGACAAGACAACATTTCAACTGATTAAAATCTTAGTTCCATTTCTTGATTTCCGACAGACTCGAAAATATTAATTTTGTGTAACGTTTATTATACAATTTTTCCAAGTATGGATTTACTGGGTTCATATGTTGTGAAAAGTATTAAGAGGTGCACGGATTTTGACGACGACAGCACATCAAGACGGACGCCTCCCTGGCATCAGGTCTGCTTAAATGACATTTCTAATGTCTTATTTAAACTATCGCTAACAGAACAACTACTTCAGAAAGGACAAACTTCTTCGACATAAAACGAATTGTAAGACAATCTGATAATTCTAAATTACTAGTTTATTTTTTTACTTACAGCAAAATCTCGGGCTAAACAAAAAGAATAAAATGGAGACACACGCGGCTTTGATAACTCTCTTGGTTGCAGCTTCACTTGATATGGAGGTTTCAGGTAATTACGTATCATTACTAATATTTGTTCGATTTATGAGGGTTTTTTGCTTGCCATCCGAAGATGTCAATACTATGGGTTCATTTTCGCTTGTATTTCTCGTATATTTGATTTTTGTCTCTCCAGCGACGAAAGTCGCGAAAGCGAGGCATAGGTTTGTTTTCACCGGCGGCGGAAGCAGCAGAGTTAACTTTGCATAATCCACGCCCTTGTTTCATTTGGCTGAATTGCAGGCGAGACACATTTCTCTGTCCATTCTTGTCTACAGAATCGGTGGAGAGAACAATTGTATATGAAAAAAAATAATGGTTTGATTTTCCTCTGACACGTGTATTATCAATCAGAACTAGTTGATTAAAAGACAAGTTGCCTTTTAGAGAAAATCCAGTTCATGGGATATCGCATTTTGCGAATAGATAGAACAATGTTTATTGTAAGTATATTAATCAATGAAAAGGAGCTGAGCTGAAAAAACAATTGTCTTCAAAAATAGGCTTTTATATTAGCCTCCAACATTCTCCAAAATTTTACGTATATTTTTTGTTTTTTTTAATTTACTGAAATCGAACGACATTATGAAGTCAAAAAATCATAAATTTAACCAGAGTCACAGCATCTTAAACGGAAAAATACTTAAAAATTCAAAATAAATTCACAAAATTAAAAAATAAATGAACAATAGCATAATCTATTTGAACAACACATAATCAGTTCGTAAATACATCGATGTTGTGACCTTCCAGAATACACACTGCAATATTTACTATGCGAGAATATTATTTTGAAACGAAATGTATAAAATAGCATGCATTGTATCAATGAACCGTTTCTGTTCGTGTATTATATAAAAATTACAGTTTTTTTAACAAAAGGCAGAATATAAATTTCGATATACTAAAATAGTTATAGACTGGAAAGTTCGGAAAACAAGAAGCTTGTTATTTCCCTCTACATCAACCATTTCCCAACGCTTTGCTTCGGGGACTAGTTAATATTTCTAAGGACAATAAACTTCCCCATAATTAGCCTGTAAGCGTAAAATGTCAATTTGTAGTTATTTTTCTCATTAATTTGGCTGATGAATTTTTATCAGACTTTCTTAATTTTTACAGTCAGAAATGTAAGAGTAGCAAAATGTAAGCATAACATGGTTTAAATCGATTTACTTTTCCTAACACCAAATAAATTATTACTTATACAGCAATAGTGGAAAAGCAAGGGTCATGCCCCTCTGTAGAAAATGGAACTATTGGTATCTGTTTAGAAGAATGTTCTTAAGATAGTGATTGTCAAGGGGAACTGAAGTGTTGTTCTAATGGGTGTGGTCATGTCTGTATCAGTCCTCGTAAGTATTGGATTTTATTTCTTATCTGAATTATGGTATGACTTCTTGCCCATATGTTATCTACTGTACTGTCTTTCTTGTAGTTCACTGGTTTATGATCCGTCGGTCCGTCTGAAATATTGCCTTTTTTATTTCAATTTTCTTTCGGATCACGAAACTCCTAGGTAGTAGAGTCCTTGAGCTGTTCAATTTAACAGTTGTACGCACCAACCGCGGTATCCATCACTAAAAATAACAGATAATTCATCGTATAAGGCAGAATGGACTCAAGCTATAAATGCACTGTATGGGAACAAGTTATGACATGTGACATATATTTTGGGCTTCCTGTGAAGTTTATATTTATGCTGATAAAAGGTACTTTCAATGATATGGAGGGTTTTTTGTTGATATTTTTGTTATAACCCCACATGGAATGCGAACAAAATGATGCTTCAGTTCCGAATTACTGAAAAAAGACACCTTATTTGTATTTCTTGAACCATCCGATGGACTGAATGGTCCTGTAATCAAATTTCGAGGACTTTTTTTATACTTCATTTCCATTGGATAAAATAGGCAATAATGTCCATTCGCGATTCTCGGGCTTTATCATTTGGCAAAATAAAGTGCCGAAAACAGGTAAACAGACGACAGTCGCTTTACGTCATTAAATAATGTTTACTGTAAAAATCTTGGTCTACATAACTAAAGTGAATGGTTAAGCGTAAGAAAACAATTATTGACTGCGTATTTAGGTTATAGCAAGTTTGTCGTCCCCTCGACACCAACTATTGACTTCGGCTAGTTGGTATCTCGGGGACAACAAACTTATTACCCTCATACCCACTCAAGAAGTGGATATTATTATCGCTAACAACATCCGAATTTAAAATATGGTGTAACCCGAATACAATTTGTTAAAAATGTCATTGCACATCCCAGCTTCTGTTGTAACGTGGTAAATAAAACTTAATATCTGAAAGATAATCTTCCTAAACTCGATCATACAATAAAATCACTTAAAAGAAAGAGCTACAGACATGACGTACTTGTCAAATAATTCAAATGGTTCCATCTTCCGGTGATCTAAAGACTTTAAATGTACATTTGCCTCTTATATATACTGTGGATACCATTTTACTCCATCATGGAAGAAATGTCACAAAAACTTACGTTTTGTTTTCTTCTGCGATAGTATATAATCAACCATTACATATTAATTACTATACTTGCAACTTTTCACCTAGAATTCAGTTTAGATTCATGAATATTTGAAAGTAAAATGCTTCATCCTAATAAATATATCAATATGACAAAATCTTCATCAAAAGACCACGAGTAACATATAATATGACCTTCACCTTCGTGTTAATATAAAGGCGGACGTATTATATGATTGTACATTTATTCCCTAAAATCGAAGTATTGTTGTTTCATCCAGTTTTATTTCAGTGAAATTTTTTGAATGCATTTTGCTTAAGAAAAATACAAAACTGTTCTTAACTCTTGTTTTCAGGTTGTGGATGCAATGTAGCATTCTCATCTTACATGTCCGAAAGCAGTGCATTATCACAAAGTGGATCAATAACCTATGGTACGACACTGGTATTCGACATCAGTCTGTCAAATCAGAATGGATATTACAGTACAAGTACTGGGATTTTTAAAGCACCCTCTGCTGGTATGTATGCGTTCACCTGGACGATATGTGTTGATTCCCGTTATACCGAAGGTGGACAATACGAATATGGCGAGTACGGAACAGAACTAATGAACGGTAACTCTGTTATTGGCGTTTTACATGCAGATACGGAAACAGAGTACGACGATGCTTGTTCCACTGGTTTTGTCGTCTATTACGTGTCATGGTTCAATCCAGAAATTTACATCAGGAACGTCTATAGCCACCAGGGAAGGATACTCAGCAAGGCAGGACAGACAAGATCAACATTCTCCGGATGGAAACTATTTGACTAATGACATAACAATATCTTAAATTATGGAACCGAAATTTACATGCTCCGAAGTATAATTTTTTCATAACTTCAGTCGTTAGAAAAAAGAACAATTTCAGAGTCAATAATGTTTTTATGGAAATAAAATCAGCATGAATAAAATCAGTTTGGAAGTCTGTTTAATATATCTTTACAACCAGTAAATATGTTTACTTTCAAACCAGTAAATATGTTTACTTTCAAAGATCAAAATACGTGCTAAAGAAACGAAAGTTGGTTTTACTTTGTTTATGTGTTTTCAGATTTCACATTTGCATTTTTACTTTACCCTGATTCCTGTATATTTCATACATTGTGAACATGGTAGAATAATAGACATTCCTGGAAAACAATTTTACAGATGTAGAATATTCACCATTTAAGGCACAGACATTTGATCTTTGATATGATCAGGGTTTGGATCGGCTGGGCTGGGATGTTGCCTTGAAACATTTTTTTTTTCTCGGAAAATAGAAGTCGGGACTGTTTCCTGGGAAAATATTATTTTTTCATTTGTGCTTCAATTTATGTTCTTTATTCCTGTTTAGTGGTCTTGGTATCTGAGTGTTTTCGCTGTTTGTCAATGCAATTACTTTACATCATTTATGAAAAAAAGACAACGATGCATGTTCAAGTTATTGTATGTATGACTAAATGGCCAGCCGATACAAATGCTAAAGGTCCCAACAAATTGAACTCTTAGTATCAAAGGCAGATATAGAAGACTATCTTAGGAACATTCTAAAGCATTAAGTCGATATAATCAAATAAGAACAAGAGAACCATGGATAGAAAAAAAAGAAAACTAAAAAAAGGGGGGACACTGAACGCCCATAAACACCAAGGGAAATCTGGTGCCCCTGAAGAGTAAACATATTCTGCTCCGCGTACAATACCCATCGAATTGCCCAGAGTACAAAGTCTTGTATTAGGAAAGCAGAACAGAGTGAAGTGACGATAACAGAACCACGTCCGTGATCATCTGGGAGACGGACACTCCGTAATAGTCAGCCAATTTGTGAGGTCGATCCTGAAACTTTTGAAGTACAAAAAATGCAGTGCATCAATTTTGGTTTCAAGTAACTCTGGTTTGGTGGCTTTTGCGACCGACAGAAATAATCCTTTATTTAGGTTCGTGATAGTAGACAAATACTAAATAAGAACAAATCGTTACAAATTATGTTCTTCAAATGCTGAGATGCAGGAATATTGCTACTTCAAACAAAAATCATGTTTCATGTCAAATATTGTATTTCTTTTGAAGATTTTTAAGAAGATCTTTCTCATGATTAATTCCATGTTAAAAGTTTTGATCCTAATGTCGTAGACCGTATGAACACATTGGCCTTTATTCATAATTAAAACCGAATGTCATGATGATACGCCACGTCAAAAGATGTTTCGCTTACATGGCTGGTAAATTAAATGCTGTCAATACTTAAGCCTATGCTTACCTTCAGATCCCATGACTCCATGGCCCTAGATTTATACTTGTTTCCCAAGTATGTCCCAACTAAGCTTTCTGGCAAACATTATTATATTTTACAACACTAATTCTTTAGATTTTAAACGATATCTCTATTAATGCAAAAGTTTAATTTTGGACCATAAAGGAATAATTTGCATATAATGAAATTTTCAATTTTGTTCGGTTTTCAGGTGGTAGCCATCTTTGAATTCGAATTTTACACTCAAAACACAGAATCAGTAAATGACATTATTATCACCGTGTTAAGTTTCGATTCAGTAAAATTTAATGCTTATTTCTGACAAGAAAACATTTAAACATAGGATAAAGAATGAAGACAAGTATTTCTGTTCACTGAACAGCCGAGAAATCGAAGGGTAATTTTGACACGCTGAGTACGTGACGACGAACCATTTGGTTCGATTTCAAGACTGTTTAATAAACATGAATACCTACCTGTTTCTAATAAAATGATATTTTAAAATTGAATCTATGTTGGTCATCTTGGATTTTCTATCGCTCGGAAGACACAGATCTAAAAGAAAATTATCCTAGGACTATTCCTGTGAAGACCGTTGGCATTGTTTCTGATGTTTAACTGATATGTTCTATTTTCATACAGTTACATGTACGCTGATATTGCGTCAGTAATAAAATAGAAACGAAATACAGGAAATCTTCTTGCCATTTAACACGATTTAATGTCCTATTCAAGAAAAAAAATCTGAACATTGTATCTTTAGAAAATATACTATGCATTTGGTGGAAACAATAAAAACATTTACAAACATTGTTACTTGGTACAACGCAGGGTATCCACATTTCGATAAGATATTTCTCATCAGTGGTTCAGAAAGACAAATGTTTAGAAAAAAACATAAAGTGTCAAATGCTGAGGAGAAAGAAATAAAAATGTCCAACTAGTACTGAAAAAGCAAGTAAAAATGTCACTGCAACAAGTAGATAAACCTAAGCTTTATTACAATTTCAAACGTTTACCAACTGGAAATTTCATAGCAAAAAATCATTTCATGTCAGTTTCCTGTCAGCATCTAAGACCCTGCTAGAGGGTTGGTGATGATATCCAAACTAATAGTCTATCAGCAGTGGCATCGACTCAAGGTCAAACACATCACAATACACCAACTTGAAGATAGTACATGTACCACACATACTGAATTAATCACCGCTGTCATGGGTTCGATGCCTGTTCGCCCTGTTTCATGTGTTTAGAGTTTTCAGACATCTACCCAGGGTCAGGAGTTTCATTGATCGGCTAGATAGCTGTCCGGGCTTTCCTCCCCCAGCAAGTCTGGTAGTCTGACATAGCTGAAAAATTTCTGAAAGTGACGATAAATCCCAACAATCCGATCTGAATTAACCAAGGGTATTCTAAATAATAAAGGTTTAGTTCAACTAAATATTCCTCCATTCAGTGTGTTATCGAGATATAAGTTCGTGTTGGTGTTATCTAATACTCTCTCTCTCAACAGCGCTCAAAGAATACCCCAATACAATAAGTCTAATATG
>JAOXYI010380187.1:0-10044 GCA_028566495.1 Lithophaga antillarum
AGAAAAAGTTTCATGTAAAAATAAAGTACATCCTTCTTATGTGTAGAGGAATCTGAGTAATACTGCAACTGTAATTCATAAGACATCAAAGACAGCACCAAGATAACCTGACATTTGCATTGACCAATGACATCTGCCAAATTTGATCACATGCTGTAACTACAATGAAATTTCTCTAAACCAGTCAGATGTTTGGACCAAAACATTTGGCCACTTTAGAGCAGTGATAAAAATTAGCAGGGATCCACAATAGCCAAGGGCTCCTAAAATTTGGTCTGAACTACTGAATTATGTAAGACAGGGGCCAATGCGGCTACTGAAAATTACACCATTGTGACAAGAAATATACAGACTTGGCCCCTAAATATCAGAGCTGGGCTTTGGAGTATAAATATTTAGTAGCCCAGCAGGCAACCTTGAAGAAACTTTTAAGTTGTATCCCTGTAGAGGGATGGCCAGATTTAACTGAGGTTATATTATTAACAATATAGGTATTTGGGTCAAAAATAATGGCTGGTATTAGGAGGGTAGCCACTTTTATGAGGGGTTCAGCTTAGTGAGGTTCCACTGTATATGATAATGAAAGTGAAAGTGCAGAAACTGATTGTGGTGACTAAGATGGAAACAGACTTTTATTGAATTACATTTTGAAAATGCTTGTTGCGCTCTCATGTTAACAAATTATTAAGGCAACAATAAATAACCAGTGATTCTTAGATTTTAATCCCTGCCCACCCCTATTTTTTTAATACAAATTTTTTATTCTTTTTATTTTTAATTTTGACGAAAATGTTCCTATTTTTCTTCATTTTTAAGGCATTTTCCACCAAAATAGACAAAAAATGAAATATAAAATTTGCCTGTCCACCCCAATTTCATGAAAAATTTGGATGAAAATCTAATAATTAATTTACTGTGGCCTAATGGGTTTTTGAAAATGCTTGGGTAATACACAAATTATTCAACCACATTATATAATGCATATACTGTTGTATTCAGATGTACATATCAGCTGAAACGTTTTGAATACAAATTATGTCTGAATGCAGCATCATATTGCACTTGTTTTAATTACTTACATGAGCAATAAAACAGATCCTGTTGACAGACCTGAACTCGAGGTAACACAAGCATGCTGTGTCTGTAGTTTTAGAATCTGAAAATAGAATACAATTGTCTTTAAACATGTTGAGCAATATCATAAATAAAATTCTTCAGCAAAAGTTTCAAATGTAATTATACAGCACAGTTGAATGCAAATCATTACTTTTTCAATTTCACCATATACCTGGGACCTGCTAAATTGCCCTTACTGTACCTAGTCCCTTTTTGTGTAAGACTAGAAATGACAGTGCTATACTTGAAGCTGTTCTTAACTGTGACCTATTTATTCCAGTGATGTCCAACACAATTTCTGAGTAAAACTGATGTCATGATTAAATATGATGAATGCTGCATGCCAGCCAGGAGAAGATGACCCTACTACTGCACTTGTTCTCACTCCTGGTTTTATGTGGAGTCTGTGATATCTGTTCTTCAAGTTTTATTTGTTTGTTTCATTTTCTCTTTCGTTTATACTAGTGTCGTCCTATTACAGTACTACTGTAATAGGACGACACTCATAACGCCACCCCTTCTGCACTCAAAATGTGGCTTGTTAAGAGGGGTGGCCTATGCTGGTGAGGGGGACAAAATATACCCTGGATGTTTATTATACTTCCTTCGACCTCTGGCTCAGGAAATATAACTAAACATCCAGGGTATATCACATGATATTCCCTGCCTAAAACTTGATTAACATATAATGGTACAGAGGCAAATAAAAATAAACAACTTGTACAACAAAGTAGGCCTCTACAGGCTTAGTTCATATAAACTTTTCCTCTGGAAAATTCTCTTATTTTGTCCCACCTGCTGCTTGTCTTCAAACAGCAATATAAATTTCTTGTAACTTTACAGCTGCTCTACTCACACAAGCAGCATCTGAATTTTATCTGTCAAAGCCGCTTTGGAACAGAATAAATTAATTGGATGAGCCAAGGATTTTCTTTAAGCCTTTTTGGGGCCATTTCCATGAAAAAAATCATCACTTTTTGCCCAATTATAATGTAACAATTTCCATTTTAAACTGAACAGAACCAGACCTGATATTTTCATGCTAAATCTATTGGTTATTTAACTAAACTTGTAGTATATTTGTCATGCAACACTGAATCTTGGCCCGTATTCATAAAACATCTTAAGTTAAGATTTATTCTGAACTGCAAGATCTACCTTCCTCCTTCATAATAATTTAGTATTCTGAATGGATTCCTTAACTTAAGTGGTTTTATGAATATGGACCCTGGAAAATTTAAATAATAGAATTGTGTTTAATTTTACTGAAGATAGTAACCTTATCAGTCAATTTTAAGTCATTTTGTCAAAAAAAAAATCTACAGTTGTTTAAATATTTTGTCTTTTGCAGCTAGTTCTCCAATCACATGTTAAAAAGGTAGGAAATCCTCTGCATAAGCCTTATTGCAGAGCCCTGTATAATGCTTTGATTACTACTTACATATTTTCCTACAGTTCCCTGACTTTCATCTGCCACAAATTCAAGTTTACCTTCTGTATCAGCATTACATACAACATTAATTTCTGTTGTTCTGAAATATAAAATGATAGATATAATATCATATCTTGTACACCAAGTACATTTAATTATGGGCACCATATTTTTAACATATGTAATAAACAATTTTATTATATTTTTCAGAATTCCTGTCTTTAGCAACAACAATACATAACACAGCCACTAATAAGTCAAAAGTCAATCACATGCAGAAATGACAGGACAAAAGCACACAAACTGTTTGAAGATGGTTTTGTGTTACGTTTAAAAAAAAAAGAATAAACATATAAATACAAAATGTATCTTCTGCACATTTTCTCTATTAACATGATCTACCGGTATTTATTTAGCATGCTGAGTTTTATGTAATGGTATTTTAAACTAAACTTTAAAAACAGTTGCGAAAAATAATCCATCTACTAAGAGGTACTGGATAACTAACATTATTACATATATAGTGATGAAATACTGTGATTTCCGAGTGAAATAAAAACCAATATTTCACATGTGAAATAATAGTGTTATTTTATTCCCATGATGTCACAACAATTGCCATTGTCAGCGTCGTCACAATACCAAACATTTGTGTGTAGGTATACTGAAAATGAATTCCTCATAATTTCAGCAATATTTTTTGTACAAATCTATATAATGAACAGAATAACTACTCCTGAAATTTAAATACAAAAAATATACAACTCATAACTGAACAACACTGATAATTCACTCATGCGCTATGTGCATTCGTGAATTACTGTGTTGTTTGGTTATTCTTTGTATGTTTTTCCATATTTAAATTTCAAGAGTAGTTATTCTATATATAAATGAATGTCTGAATTAAGGTCTGTCTCAAATGGCTTCAACACATCAGAATATCTCCAACTGAAAATTAGAGGCTCACCTGAGCCTGTATTGCTCATCTGATTATAATCTGAAGACCTTCCAAAGGTCATTTATGGTTTCAGTTTGACTGCCTCATTTGTTTCTTTTAGGGACCAATGTTAAACTACATTGGTTTCTATATGTTCCTTGATGGTGGCCATCTTGTTATTCCAATCAGCATGAAAAACATAAACTTGGTTAAAGACCACCTAATGATCAGTCTTCAACAGTTTCGTTTAACTGTATCAGTTGTTTCCAACAAGAAGATCTTCAAGTACATTTCCCATAGGGTCCAATGTTAAACTATGTTTGTCAGTGGCAGCCATTTTGAGATTTGTATCAGCACTGAAAACATAAATCTGTCAAAGGACTATCCAATGATGAATCATGAACAGTTTCGGTTAATATTCTCATCCATTTCCAAGATGATCTTTAAGTATATTTCCTATAGGGTCCAATGTTAAACTCATTGGGGGTGGCCATCTTGGAATTCTGATCAGCATGAAAAACACTTACTTGGTGAAAGACCATCCAGTAATCAATCATGAACAGTTTTGGTTTAACTGTCTCAGTAGTATTTAAAGAAGATCTTTATGCACATTTCCCAAATGGTCCAATGTTAAACTATGTTTATAAGTGGTGGCCATCTTGGAAATCAAATTGGCATAAAAAAATACAAACTTGGGGAAAGACCATCCAATGATCAATCATGAACAGTTTTAGTTTAATGATCTCAGCTGTTTCCAAGAAGAAGATCTTTATGTACATTGTGTATAGGGTCTAATGTTAAACTGTGTTTGTTGGAGATAGCCGTTTTATAATTCCGATCGGCATGGAAAACACAAACTTGGACCATCCAGTGATCAGTCATGAACAGTTTCTGCTTTGTCTCAGCTGTTTTTAAGAAGAAGATCTTTAAGAACATTTCCCATAAAGTCCAATACTAAACCATGTTTCTCATTAGCAGACATCTTGGAATTCCAATCAGCATGAGAAACACCAACTATGTGAAAAACCATCCAATGATCAATGACATGAACAGTTTTGGTCTAATTTTCTCAGCTGTTTCCAAGAAGAAGATCTTAATCATATTTCCCATAAAATAATGCAAAGTGATGACAATAGCTCATATGGCACTTTGGACCAGGTGAGCTAAACATAGGAGTAATCACTGATTACAAAGTTTCATGTTTGCTTTCTCCAGCTTTTGTTTAAAAAAGTGGTTTACCTTGAGGTCAAGGTCATCCCAGTGTAGACGAGTTTTCATGACAATATTCTTTGAACAAAATGACACTTTGACATAAAATTGTTCCCAAAATATATTTCTGTAGAGCATGTGACCTTGAGGTCTAGGTCATCTAAATTTAGCTGGATGTTGTACACATCTAAACTATATGAAGTTTCATGACAATATTCTTTGAAAAAAAATGCAACTGATATGAAATTGTACCCAAATATATAATTCTGCACAGTGTGTGACCTTGAGGTCAAGGTCATCTAAGTTTAGCTGGATTTTGTGCACATCATCAACAAATATCTCCATATGAATTTTCATGACAATATTCTTTAAACAAAATGATTCAGGACACCTTATACTGGATGGTCCATTGACCATTTTTGTTATGCTTCAGTTCTGCGAGCCCAGTGATTGCATACAAGTGGTGTTTTGAAATTTAAGCCGACCAGAAACTGTTTTGCCCTATGGTGACCATACTGAACATTCAATACGCATGAAATGAATTGAATGATTGAATGAGTTTTTTTTTACATCAATTTCAGCAATTTTTTAGCTATATCGTGGTGTCCAGTTTTTACTGGGGGAGGAGCCGGAGTACCCGGTCAGAACCCCCAATCTTCAGCAGGAAAACTGGCAATCCTTGTCAATTAAGGTTGGAGTTGAACTCACATTACCACAAGAAAGGCCCAAACTGACAACCCCAGTGTTGACAAAAGTGGTGATCAACAGTAGATATTACTACAACTACCTAGACCACTCGGCCATCGAGGCCCCACATGAAATGAGGAAACTTTCTAGAGAACCGTTCACAGATCACTAAAAGTTTTGGTTCAATCAGCCCAGTGGTTTCAGACAAGATTCTTTTTGCAACATCAGCCAATCAGAAATAACTTAGCCCTATAACAGCCATATTAATTGTCCAATGGTCACAAAATGAGGAAACTGTGCAAAAGACCACCTACAGATCAGTTCTTTAAAATTCCATTTCAATTGGCTCAATCATTCAGAAAAGATCTTTTAAACATCAACCAATTAGAACCCAACTTGAACCTGTGGTGGCCATATTAAATGTTCAGTTAGCCCCAAATGTGCAAACTTTGCAAGGGACAATACATAGATAACTTTTGTTAAGTTTCAGTGCAATCAGGCCAGTGGTTTAAGATAAAAAGGATTTTGGGATTTCAGTGAATCAGAAAGCACTTTGCCTTGTGGCAATCATACTGAATGTCAGACTGGCACAAATTTAGTAACTGTGTACAGGACCATCCATAAATCATTTTTTTAAAAAGTTTTGGTTCAATTGGCCCTGTGGTTTCTTGCAAGAAGATTTTTGAAATTTTACCAATCAGGAAGTGTTCTGCCCTGTGACAGCCATACTGATAGTCTGATTGGCAAAAAATACTGAAACTTCGTAAAGGACCTTCCACTCATCACTTTTCCAGTTTCAGTTCAACTGAGCCAGTGCTTTCAGATGAGATTTTTGAAATTTCAGCTAATCAGAAACTTTGCCATATGGCAACCCTACTGATTGTCCAATCAGCACAAAAGGAAGGAACTTTGTAAGGGACCTGTCATAAATCATTTCTGTAAAGTTTCAGTTCAATTGGCCCGGTTGTTACAGACAAGAAGATATCTGAAATTTTAGCTAATCGGAAAGCATTTTGCCATGGCAGCCATATTGAATGGTTTACTGGCAGGAACTGAGATAACTTTTTATAGGAAAATCAATAGATAATTGCTGCTAAGTTTCATTTCAACTAGCAATGTGGTTTCGGAGGAAAAGACTGAAATATGAAAAATTTACAGACCGATGACAGATACCAAATGGTGGTAAAAGCTCACATGGTCTTTGGCTAGGTGAGCTAAAATATATGCCCAACTGTAATTATTTTATGAGAAGATCTTTATATGTATTTTCTACAGGGACCTAAATTAAACAATGTCCTGCAGTAATGGACAATTAAAAAAGGAAAAAACCTAAAGAAAGTATCCATGGGACACAGATGCCCCATCTGACAGCTTCTTTGATATAGCAAAATAAGTCACTGAAGATGTTTATCATTTTTTCACAATTTCATGACTCACAAGTCCAGAACGACAAAATCAAATTTGATTAGGATTTTATCATTTGCAATACAATGTGGCATTTGAAATGATTCATTGTAACAGTATGTATAAATCTTACTTGATTAGTCAGTAAAAACTGACTTTATTTACAGTCATCGCTCTCTTACTTTAGCCATAAATAAGTAGCTATTTATCAAAGAAATTTGCAAATTTCCTTGATGAATTGCTACTTATTTAGCAAGAGAAGTTGTTAGTATAAAGAAGAAATAAAGTTCCTCACCCTAACTGTTTTTTTTGTCTTTTACACCAGTATCTATCCTGCTAGCCAAGACTTTTTCATATTAGGTAGCAATGGGGACAGACTACATGTCTTTCGAGGAACGTTGGTCATTTTTAAGAAAAAGAAGGAAAAATAAATGTAACCTTAAGGGGTTATTGAGAATAGTAAGTTAAATGAGAGCATTATAGTGAGATTTTGCTGTATTTTCATAATATAGTTATCATATAACATGTATATCATATTTTCTAGCTTTATGTTAGTTGTATTTATTTTAATCATTATACTCACTAAAAACACTGCATATTTTTTATAGTTTATTGCAAACAAGCCTATGAAAACATAATTGTTTTCGTAATGCAATATATAAAATGTCTTCAATATTTGTATTTTTACATGTAAAATATTAAATCCTGCATCTTTATGTTTGAATGGTAATACATTATATTATTCAGTCTCTGTGTTTGGCAACATTGCTAGAATATAAAAATTCTTCTGACATATTTTCAGATATCAGTATTACATATTAAACATTGTAAGTACCTATACCTGTCCATAGGTGGACAGAATCTAAAGTTGTATGTGTTTCCGATACTAAGATAAACAAGATTTAGGAAATTTGATATTCAGTTTATTCAGTTCCCATATTCAACATCTTGTATTGTACCCCCCCAAAATTATGTATATTTCCTTTCTCTGTATGTAATATGATACAGGAGTATATATACTGTCATGAAATTTGAAATTGAAATTGAATAGAACTTGTATTAGCATATATTTAAATTGAGTACAAAAATTACATTGTTAAAATTCTGTTGAAAAGTAAGAAAAACATGAACTATCCCAAACTGAATAAATGCAAAGAAACATCTTTAATTTTTTTACTTTTTAACTTACTATGCTGAAAGCCATGTGAACTATTGCCATTACTTTGTGTCTGTTGTCCATATACATTTACATTTTGATCTTCTTCAGAACCAATGGCCAAATTGCACCAAACCTTGCAGGGATAGTCGTTGGATGGTCCCTTTTCAAAAGTGTGTCTGATGACCCCACCTGCCTCCCAACATAGCTGCCATGCCTTCTGATTGGTTGAAAATTTGTAAAGTTTTAACATTTTCCTCTTCAGAATGACTTATCCAAATGGAACCATAATTGATGCATATAGTCCCTGGCTGGCCCTCTTCATTATATTGGATTAGATGATGTGTTATCCAAGATGGCATCCACTGACTTTTATGCATATTTGCAGTTATTTTACAATAAATTAATTTTAAAATTTTCTTCAGAACCACTGATCTAAATGAAACCAAATTTTGGTGCCTAAAGTTCATAGTTAGTTCTTTTTAAAACTTATGTCGGGTGACTCGATACATTATTCAAGGTGGTCACCATAGCATTTATGCAAATTTTCGCGGTGAATTGCTTACATTTTTTTAAATCCAAGTTTGGCAAATTTAAAGGTCCTGACCAAGTGTTGTTATTTTTTGTTGTGGTTGGAAATCCAGGATGGCCATCAGAGGCTCTAATGGGGTCTGATTGGCTGAAATATTTTTTTTTTAAAAACTTGCTAGAAACTACATGGCCAATTGAAATTAAACTTGTCATGGATGGTCCTTTCAATGTCTTGACTAACTGCTGTTACTTTTTGGACAGATCATAAATCCAAGATTAAAAAGTCTTCTTCAGAATCACTGTGGCATGTGGAATGAAACTTGGCAGATATGTTGTTTGGAAGGTGTTGACCAAGTATTGTTACTTTTCAACTTGGTGGTTGGAAATCCAAGATAGCCACCAGAGGCCATGATGGGCAACGTCTTCCTTGCTATGTCATGGGCATTCTTTATAGCCTTTTCCAGGCCGATTCCCTGTGTAAACCTTGTCCTTGATGTCGCCAAACATCAAATCTGCTGGCTGGTTGGTCTCCCTGCCCAACATTAACTTATTGGGAGTGTAACCTGTGCTACGATTAACACTAGCACGTAGGGCTCCAGCCAACTGAGGAAGATACTCGTCCCAGTTATCCTGCTGGTTATCCACAAAACAGCGGACAGCATCCATTAAACTGCGATTCTGTCGTTCTACCTGTCCGTTAGCTGAGGGTCTGTACGGTGTCGTACGAGCCTTGTGGATCTGCAGAAGTTCACACACAGCTTTGAAAAGTGAACTTTCAAAGTTACGTCCCTGATCCGAAAAAATTTGGAACGGGTAGCCGAAACGGGCAAAGAATTCGTTTATAGCCGCCTGTGCTGTCACTTCGGCTGTCTGTGATGGTAGTGGAATACATTCTGTCCACTTGGTAAATTGGTCCACCATCATCAGAATGTGTTCGTTGCCTTTCTTCGTCTTCGGCAAAGGTCCCATAAAATCGATATGTACCCTTTCCATGGGATGTCCAGAGTGGTACTGTGTCATTGGACATCTTCCATATCGTGTAGGCTTCTTGTTCTTGCTACAGATATCACATGTCATTACAAAAGTTGTAATATCACGAGACATGTTGTACCAATGGTATTTGTCCTTAACCTTGGCCATAGTCCTGACTACTCCCTGATGTCCTGCACTAGGCAGCTCATGGCAAAGTTCCATGACTGTTTCCTTGAGACTAGCAGGAATCACAAGTCTGGTCTTGGCACCCTCCTTCTTTGGAGTACTTCTGAGAATACCATTGTCGTCCAGAAAAAACATTTTTCTGTTGATCCAGTGGCATTTAGCTGCTGGTGAAGCAAGGAATAGGTCATTCTCCTTGGGTTCCACCTTGTCTTTGAGCCACTCAAGGACAAACTTTAAATCGGAGTCCTCTGACTGTTTGGATTTCACTTCGTCTATAGTAAATCCAGATATCACAATTCCATCTGTCTGTGAAATTGCAGCAACATAACAGGAATGATGACCTTCAACGGTTAACGTTGCTGTAGTTGTCGTAAATGACAAATCAATTCCTGTAGTAAACCAATGGTCTTGGTC
>JAOXYI010380298.1:0-10044 GCA_028566495.1 Lithophaga antillarum
GACACACATGATGCCCCCGCAATGGAATATTAGCATATAATACAGGCATTTGGAAATACATTTGTCTTTTTGAAGGAATGAAGTGTGAAGGGATGTTTAAGGAGTCAGTATTATTACATTAAAGGTACATCATGCAATGTGAGAAAGTTCTATGAGTGTGTATTACTGTATAATTTATACACAGGTATACCCTTTATACAAAAAAGTTGTGCAAACGAAGTTCAACAATCTATAACTGTATATAAAATGTATCAAAATTTTAATCCTGAGCACATGCACATATTTTATATATGTACAAACATCCTGCAAGCAAAACAAATTTACATACAAAACTGCAGAGTAAGTAGCCACACAAACCTTACACCCTCCATACAGAATGTTCATGAAAAATGACTAAGTTCAACAACCTACAATATCTTGGAAAATAATTAAAATCTTAATCCTGACCACAAACACATCTTCAATATATGTACAAACATTCCGCAAAGCAAAAACGTTCTACATTGAATACTGTAGGAGGAGTTAGGGACACAAACCTTATACCCTCCATACAGAATGTTTATGAAAAACGACTAAGTTTAATAACCCATATATTTCTAAAAAAAAATTAATTAAAATCTTAATGTTGACCACATGTACATCTTCAACATATGTACAAACATCCTGCAAAGCAAAAAGTTTTACATTTAAAACTGTAGACGGAGTTCGCCACACAAACCTTGCACCCTCAATACAGAATGTTCATACTCTACAGGCTCACCTGAATAAACCTTATCGCTCACCTGGTTTCCTACCGGCTTCAGGTTTGTAATTGGTTTGACTCAATGATCCTTGAAAAAGATTTCAATATTTTTTTTTACTAATGACTGCCATCTTGGATGTGAGGTGGGGACGTCGTCTGACAGGACACCACCCGAGGATCATTCCACCAAAGTTTGATTCAGTTTAGTGGAGTAGCTTCGGAAAAATTAATTTTTTATTAGATTCTAGTCAAAATATGCTAAATTTGCATATTGGCAAAAATTGGCAAAATGAAAACTTTTTCATAAAACCCATAATACATATTTAACAACACTTTACTATGCATCTACGGTTCAAATTTTATCTCATTTTGTGCACAAACAAAGCTGTACTATTGGCCATTAAAAATATTTTCTATTGTTAGTAATTGCAGCCAACTTGGTCATTCAGGGTCGTCAAAAAAAATTCTGAAAGGGGACCACCAAATCAGATTTTTATATATTTTCCCATAGAGTCCTATGTTAAACTATATCCCATGGTCGTTTCCATTTTAGATTGAGGTCAGAATCAACAGACACAATTTAGAAAGTGGACCACCCAAGGACCATCCCTGTCATATTTGGTTTCAAATGGTTTTACGGTTTCAGAGGAAAAGATTTATGTATATAATTCCCCATAGGGTCCAATGTTAAGCTACGTCCCATCGTGGCAGTCATTTTGGATGGAGGTTGGGGACAATGGACACAATTTAAAATGTGGACCACCAAAGGACCATCCCTGTTACATTTGGTTTAAATTGGCTTTATGATTTCGGAGGAATAGACATTTATATATTTTCCCATAGGGTTCGATGTTAAACTATGTCCTGCGATGGCAGCCATCTTGGATTACGGACCGACTTGTCGGATATAATTTTTAAAAAGGACCACTGAAGGATTATATGTACCAAGTTTGATTCCATTTGGCTCTGCGGTTCTGAAGAAAAAGATTTTTGAATAAATTTACTGCTAAATTACGACAAATTTGTAAAAATCGTCATAAAGACCATCTTGGATGACCGACCGATTTTGAACGAGGACCATCCAAAGACTATAAATGCCATATTCCATTTGCTCCACAGTTCTGAAGAAGATTTTTGAAACTTTACCCATTTTCATCCAACCAGAGGCCACGGCGGCTATCTTGGATAGAGGCAGGGACTTCCGCATACAACTCGGAAAGGGGACCTCCCAAGGACCATCCCTGCAAAGATTGGTTCCAATTGACCGTGGTTTCAGACAAGAAGATTGAAATGTGAAAAGCTAAAGACGGACAACGACGACGACGGACGCCAAGTGATGGCAATAGCTCACAGGACTCTTCGGGTCAGGTGAACTGTAAGTTCAACATCCTGCAATATTAATTAAAATCTCAACCCTGACCACATGTACATCTACAATATATGTACAAATATCCTGAAAAGCAATAAAGTTCTACACTCAAAACAGTAGTAGTTAGTTGCACAAACCATACACTCTTTAAGCAGACAGACATTTTGACTGGCAGACGGATAGGGGTTATTTAATATTCTGCCACCCCCATGCCGACTATTCGTCACGGGGCACAACCAGAAGTTTAACCTTCAGGCTGATAGAACGAATTGGAGTTCTGCCAAAACGTAATCTTCAGTTGCACAAAGCAAACAGATGTAAACCAAATTTGATTTTTGGTTGGACAGTTCTGGCAAGACAGAAACCAAAGTTTAACATTCACTTGGACAGAACTCTTCAGATGGAAACCAATATTTTAACCTAACGTTCAGGTTCCACACATACTTATACCCAGTAACAATACATGTAATTATTTTACAGACATCCACACTGATCAGGTTCTATATATACTTAATTATGCTCAGAGACAATAACTATTGTACAGACTTTCACATTGTTCATACACAATACTGACTGAGTAGCAGGTGTTATTGTACAGACATCCACACTGATCAGGTTCTATACATATTCAGTAATAAAAGTTACTGTACAGACATCCACACTGATCAGGTTCTATACATATTCACTGAGTAATAGGCGTTATTTTACATGTTATAGTATTGACATAAACACTCGTCAGTATATTTATACACACATCTACTGAGTAATTGACGTTACAGTACAGATACCCACACTGGTCAGGTTATATACATATCTACTGAGTAATAGCCGTTATAGTATTGACATCCACACTGGACAGGTTATATACCATATCTACTGAGTAATTGACCTTACTTTACAGACACCCACACTGGTCTGGTTATAAAAATATCTACTGGGTAATAGACATTATAGTACAGACATCCACACTGGTCAGGTTATATACATATCTACTGAGTAATGTTCCCTCATCCAAGCATATCTTTAGGATGTGAATGATGAGGGTCAGTCTTAGAGTAGAGCCTGGGACTCGAAAAGATATTAAGTTAGCTTTATCTCTGTGTGAGCAGTGAAGCATGCAATATTCATCTCTATTTAAAGAACAGAAATATAACTGTCCAGCCTGACCTTGACACCTATAAATACGACAATTCCACGCGGCGTGCCATAATTTCAAAGAATAAGTTTGTAGTCAACATAATTCATGGGTCTGAACAAACAATAGACCATAGGGTGGGAAGTTAATATCTTCTTGAGCCTCAGGCTCTACTCTAAGAATGACCCTCATCCTTCACATCCTAAGATATGCTTGGATGAGGGAACATTCTTATTCATAGAAGCCAATTCGGCTTCTCGCAGATATTAACTTGGCTTGTTCAAAGAGTTGATTCAAACTTCTAAATAAAAATAGTGTAAATCAGCAAAAACAACATATTTAATTAGTTTGAAATTGACAATACAGAACAGGCAAAGTCCTTTCCACTACATATTTCTTTATAATAGTATTTGTAAAATGTCTTTGCCGATGACCAATTGCCAGTCGATAAAATGTCTTTGACAGAACATCCTGAGGCTAAGGCTGCAGATGTTGGTGCTCCTCTGAACGAATGTGCCTTAAAAATAGTATTGTCAAACACAGAACTGTCTTTTAACGATCGTGCCAATGTACATGTAGTAACTTTTTGTGATTTATGCAAGAAACAAACAAATATGATGTCTTCCTCAAGTTTTTTGTACGTAAAATATATTGGATTAAAGTTTTCACTACACATAACTCTGATGTATCATAATGTTTCAACACAATATTAGGTAAATTAATTCCTGGTCTAGTCGATTTCATAAGTTCTTGAATGTGAAAGACAAAAGTTTTCTGACTATCAAAACAACTCATATGTCTTAAATCCAACGCTGACAGAGTCTGTGCTCTGGCAGCTGTAGTTAAAGCAACTAACGAGACCAGTTTCAATGTTAATAACTTCAGTGATAACTCCTCCAATGGATATAATGAAAACAAATATTTGAATATGATATTAACGTCCCACGTATAACTATACCGCACTCTTGGCGGTTTAAAATTGAAACATCCTTTTAACATCTGTGACAAAACAAAAAACTTTGACATATCAATGCCAAAAAATGATAAAGTCTGTGACAACATGGACCTGCAAGAATTTAAAACTGAATAGGATGCACCTGAAGTCCTCAGATAGTTAATATACTCTATAATCAATGTTTCAGACGGGTGAAATGGATCACACTTCCATTGACGGCACCAAAAAACATATTTTCTCCATGCAAGTTCATACTGCTTGATAATTGCAGGTCTCCATGAAGCAATGATGACTCTTGTAGATTCCTCTGAAAGTCCTGAACTAATAAGTTTTCGCCTGATACAACACATGCGACTAAGCTGATTTTGTGTCTTAATGGATGGACTTCTCCTGAATGTGGCATCCTCAGTAAATCTGCATGTCTTGGTAGCCTAGCTGGCAAAGATATTAAAACAGAAATCAATAGGGAAAACCAATTCTGTGTAGGCCAAAAAGGCACTATTAAAATAGCTCTCTTCACTTCATCATTTTTAATTTTATGAATTATTTTCCCAAGCAAACAAAAAGGTGGGAAAATATACGGTTCAAAATTAGACCAAGAGAAGGTAAAGGCATCTGTGAAAGAGGCTTGTGGGTCAAATGACCAAGATGCAAATCTGGACAGTTGGTTATTCAATCGAGATGCAAATAAATCAATGTCTGGATCAAAGAAATGTTTACAAATTCTTTGGAAAATTTCTTCCTTTAATTTCCACTCTGTGGAATCAGAAAAATGTCTTGACATATAGTCAGCACTCAAATTATCATTACCAGGAATATATTGAGCTGTTATAAAAAGATCTCTTTCAAAACACCAAGACCAGATTTCCACACATAATTTATCTAATAAAACAGAAGACATTCCTCCCATGTCATTAAGATAGGCAACTGCTGTAATGTTATCTGATTTAATTCCAATATGTAATGAACGCTTATTCTGAAAAAAGGATTTTAATGACAGAAATATTGCTAACAATTCTAAATAGTTAATATGATGAGAAGATTCTGTTTCACTCCACCTACCACCAGTATATTTGGCATCAAATTTTGATCCCCAGCCTAGTAAAGAGGCATCAGTTTCAATCCAGCAATCTATAGGTATAGGCCGTATTAACTTGCCATTGACTGATTTTAGGTTTTCAATCCACCATCTAATTTCACTCTCAGAATCATTTGAAATTAAAGTCTTTGATTCATAATCTCCAAAAGCAGATTGCAAAGCTGACACTTTATTTCTTTCTAAGTTTCTATAATGTAAACGCCCAACTGTTACAGCATAAAATGCATGTACTATTAACCCGATAAAGGAGGACAAACATCTAATAGTTATCTCCCTTTTTTCCAAAATAAAATTTCCAACAGAAATTATCTTATCCATTTTATCATCAGTTAAGAAAACCTTAAATAATACTGTATCTATAATTAAACCAAAGAAAACAATTCTCTTAGTAGGAACCAACACAGATTTTTTAAAATTGACTCTGAAACCAAGATCATCAAGTTTTTTCACCATAACATTGGTGTTTCTAAGACAAATGTTATAATTTTCATTCATATTTAAGGAATCATCTATGTAGTACATACATTTTATCCCTTGCTGTCGGAAGAAAGCATAAATAGGCTTCAAGATTTTTGTAAAAATTCTTGGAGCACAAGCCAAACCAAAGCAGAGAACTTGAAATTCATATAAACTATTTTTCCAAGAAAAACGTAAATATTTCCTGTAATCTTCATGGATACTTATGCTAAAATATGCATCAGTGAGATCTATGGAAGTTAAATAGTCATTTTTCTGAATAAGATCCAAAGCAAAAGATAAATTTTCCTGCTTAAAATGCAGATATTTTACAAATAAATTCAATTTCTTTAAGTTTATAACTGGTCTCAAAGATCCGTCTTTTTTAGGCACCAAAAATATATTAGAAACAAATTGGCCTTCCTCAGGTAAAACTTTTTTAACAGCACCTTTTTCTAATAATTTTTCAATTTCTGATGAAACAATTTTACTTTCCTCATCTGAAAAAGATATTTCATTCATACTAGCTGAGTGACTTGGGAAAGTGTCAAATTCTATTTGATAACCAAAATTCACAGTATTTAAAATCCATAGATCACTTGTAATTTTTGTCCATTCTGAATAATTAAGTTTTCTCACCTTTTTACAAGATGACTCTAACGATGTTGATTGAAATTCTGGTACTGATTTCTCTGTGGCAATGGTACTGGGTTTCTCTGGGAACCTCTGCCCATCATAGGATGAGAACCTCGCCCTCTTCCTCTTGGGGGTGGTGGAAAACGAAAGCCCTGCCTGAAAACAGGGCCTCTTGAGTTTAAATCTCTCCTACCATCAAAATGACTGCCACTAGTTTTACTCATATACTTGAACCTTGGATTTCCAATTGGAATCTTAGAAGGATCACCAAGATCTTTCAAACGTTTCATGCAATCTGACCCAAACAACTGGGAATCAATTGGAACATCTTGATTACATATGGGTCTGTACTTCTCATTAAGAAAAGGTCTTAAGTTTGATCGCCTTTTCTGTGACAGGCCAAGGAAACTATGTCCTAGTAAACAAATTGAATCTGATAACAAAGACCTGGTCTTTATTGGATCCAAAGGATCATTACTTTTACAACACTGTTCAGCTAACTGAACTATAGGAATCAAACCAGTAGCCATAGTTTTTTGGATTTCTTGTAATTGAGTATCCTGATTGTGAGAAAATCTGCAAATAGCAGTCCATATCTCCTTATTAACCCTGGGAACACAAAGGTTCTCACAATTATCTGGTCGAAAATACTTTTCTGAAATAGCTTTAATGCTGCCTCTGTTAGACTTAATGGTAACAGCAGCATTAACTGCTTTGGCCAAACCGGATGAAATTTTTGGCCCAGTTTTTTCTTCAGTTTGTAACTGGGGGATAACCCAATCAATATCAGAATCAACTGCTTCAACAGAGGGCAAGCCTGGGTCACTAGAAGGGGCCTCAAAAGCCTCATTAAACCCTTGAAGGGGATCAAAAACCTGAGTGACAGTATCCTGATTTACAACAGGTATACCAGATGAATTAATATGATCATCATTAAGATAATCCAAATCAAAATCTTCTATGGATCCATCAAGATCTGGATCTAAGCTTAAAATCTGGCGACCAGGCCTAGACAGCAAATTATTGTTGAAGTCACTATTATCACCTGCAACATCACTTGGCAAAGAGGACACTGTTTCACATCTTTGCTTTTTATTAACATTAAGCTTGTCAAGAGTTGACCTTTTAGCAATCTGACTTCCAGAAAAGGTTGACACAAAATTTTGTACCAAGTTAGTAAGGTTTGAAATATTATCAGTCATTGCAGAAATACCCATTTTATTTTTTAACTCATTAATATCTGATTCTGAATAAGTTTGAGTTTTAGAGGCCTTACAAGGCTTGTCACTAGTTTTAGAACTTTTCCTCTTTACAGCTTTAATACTCTTTCTAATCGCCGTACCTTTAATGATACGGCCAGGCTTGTCAACATTTTCCGCCGTGTAAACCGGAACGGAAGAATTTTTGGAACTTTGGGTACTCGCCCTTGTTCTTCTATTGTCATCTTTCTTATCTTTGCATTTATCTTTATTTACTAAATTATCGTCATTAAATAAATCATGGATGTTGTAAGCACAATCATCCTGTCCACACAAATCATTGTCCATTTCATCTTGTAACAATAATACATCTTCATTATTGTTGTACACTAGGATATTATTACCTGATAGGTGTACAGAAGTATCAGCGTAGAGTACTGTATTTCATCAGGATGCCAACAGCTACAGGAGTCCTGGAAAGGTCCTTCTGTGTCGGCTGTCAACACAATACTGGTAGGAACGGAATGGTTACTTCCGAGAGTTCCGAATAGCTAATAAACCTCAGGGAGCGTCTCACAACATTATTATCAGCCATGATTGTAAATTTCACCTGTACACATGTTTATCAAAAATCAATAACGTGAACAACTAAAACACACCTGTTAATAGCAATATAAAATTTTGGCTGACTAGTCACTACTTCTGTAATTAATTAATTAACACAATTATCTCAAACTGAGAAAATAATCTAGAATATCCCGACAAGCGTCGTAGACTGACTATTGTACAATGTTCAAGTCCCGATACACATGGTGGCTTCTGGTCAGTTAAACAGTTGGACCCTGAATACAGTTAAATTATGAAGTAAAAATGCTTGGGATGAATTCAAAGTGGTATCTTAACACAGGTGGTTTTTTTAATACAGGTGATCTCTAGAGCAGGTTCAATGAGATTTTGATTACGCTGTACCATTAAATCATATAAGTCGTCACAAATTCACATTTAAAAAAGAAAGGAAAATTGAACGTCAACAAGTAACCGTTTACAACAAGATAGTGGAAAATCTGCCTCAACCTCACTGTACCGAATTCAAAAGCATAAATAAAGACACAATACAAATAACCTATGAAAATCCGGATCTGCCTTTGAACAGACACATAACATGTGATGGTGGTGAAGGTGGTAAACCGGATAATGGGATCCTAACCCTCCTCTCTTCATACCTGCATTCACAAATAGAACTCAAATAAAAATAACAAAACCTGAGCAGATTTTCTTCCACTCAAAAAGACCAAATACTATGTAAAAGGGAGAGGGAGTTGCATTAAAACAACAACGAGTCGTAGTGACAAGATCTGCGAATACTTAAGCAATTGGACTGATATGCAAGTCAAGAAGAATGATTAGTTTAAATTTATGAAGGCCGAGACATAAGTAGTTGAACGCAGAAAAATATTAACTGTTACCTCTTAGCAATATCGGATATACTGAAAATAGCAAAAGGATAAAAAGAACAAATGTTTACCTCAAAGACATTCAATAATGCGGTGGTCACCGTATGCGATATGACAATACTTTAATTTTCCCTATATGTCGTAGAAAAAAAACATGTGACATGTGCCATATGCAGAAAACAAAATATTTACATAATTTTATAGCGTATGTAAAATACCCGAAACAGGGTATCAATGGAAAATCAAATTGTTACTGCCATTTTATATGGGGATTATGTATGTGTCGTTCTCATGTACTAGTATCCTTATAGGAATTAATATCAAATGAATGGTACCATAACCAGCAGAGTAAAGTTTGTATTCATTTTTTCTTCATGTAGAAGCACAGTTACTGTATCGCAAATAGGAAATACTGATGTTCTAATATTGTTTTAGAAATACAATTTTTTTGTATACTGACAGACAAAAAGAAAGGAGTGAAATGTTTGATTAGATAGAACTTTTATGATATCTGAAAAAAGCCTAATATCTGATGTGTTGCTGTGTCGTAATAATTTCTAAGCAGGACAGAAGCAAGAACTTCAATATAAAAAATTAAAGCTCGGTTCCAAGATCAGTTTTCTCTCGAAAGGTTGGAAAAAAATCTCAATCTGACCATGATGAAAAGAGTCAGATGCTTAAAAAGAAATAAGAGTGACAAATTGTTCACTAAAATTGATTAAACTTTAATGAGTTGAACACAAAATGACTGTTTCAATCTGAATATTAGTGAGAAAAAAATTGGACGGGTACATGTTTAAGCCGCATGATTTGGTAACCTCCAAACATTTTACTGCAGAAATAGATTTGTTACAGACCAGAAATCATCCTTTAAATTTGAGTCAACAAAAGACAAAATCACTTATAAATTTAACGAATTTAATTATACTAATTATTTGACAAATTAATCTTTTACAAATAAAGTAAAAACAGTGAGTGACTTATCTTGTTAGTGTTTCT
>JAOXYI010380409.1:0-10043 GCA_028566495.1 Lithophaga antillarum
ATATTTAGTTTGTCGACGGTTGCGCTCTATATTTCCTGAACACAAATGTGTGCTAAAAACAACAATTTTTGTCAAATTTGACTGAAATTTCCATTTTAGACTCATTTTGGTGGTAAATTTCGCTCAGCTTATGCAAGATGTACTAAAAAATTGTTCTACTGAAAGTTTGCACGTATTCATGAAGCAAATTGAAATAAATTTCATATTGATTGGAAATACTTTATTTATGGGGCCAAATAAGACCCTTGCTGCACCTACTCCTTTAGGAAATAATTAATGGCAGCCATCGATTTGTTGGAAGATATAATATGAATAGAAATTTTAGAATAATCAGTAGATCATAGTCTTGTAACTCCACTAAATTTTTGTTCTCCAAATTTTAACTTTTGAAATTTTAGGTTAACTTTACCATTAAAGGTGTAAATAAAAAGATGAAATTTGCCTCACCCATTTTGCTTAAAAAATATGAATAGAAGACAAAAAAAAAATGTATTAAACAAGGAATTCATTAAAATTTTGTTAAGTTTTTAAGTCGTCCAAGTTTATTATATAGTTTTTTTTTGATAGGGTGAACATATCTGGCTTCTGTTGGATGGACCTGTAGATGCTATCTGGATTGAAAATCTGAACTCTGTATTGGATGATAACAAGACATTGACTTTAGCTAATGGTGACAGAATTCCCATGGCTACCAACTGTAAAATTATATTTGAAGTACACAACATTGACAATGCCTCCCCAGCCACTGTATCCAGAAATGGTATGGTGTTCATGTCAAGCTCAATCCTGGACTGGAACCCTATCATCAGAGGTTTGTAATAAGAGTAATTTCATTGCCTTTGTACTTTGGTGGTGGACACATTAATGCTTTCTGTGCATCAGAAAGCTTGCAAGTCCAGCAATGTCAATTGATTTACAGAAAAAATGAAATTCTAGTATATTTTGGTAAGATCGTAGACAAATTTGAATAAAATCATTTCCCTTTTGTTTAGTTTGCAGGAATTGTCCCTCATTAAAAGACCAAAATTTTTAGCTTTATGTATGTAGATATATCATGTGATTGCATTTTACAAGAATAATGTACAGTTTGTACAACACAACTTGGCAGCAGCCAACTCCAAAAATAATATGAGTAGGGTATTTCATATATCTGGGCTTGTGACAAAGAAGATGAAAAGAACATCACACTAATAATATATAATGAGACCAGTCAGTTTATAATCTAATTTGTTTAGAAATACCAAAATGCTACTCTTGATGTGTATTTACATTTTATAATTTTAAAGGATTACATGTATTGTTACCAGTTTTGGATTATATGTATTTTAGTTTCGTGTACTGGGACTTGGATTGTGAATATTTTTTCTTGTAAATGTATATTTTTTAGGCTGGCTTTTGACTAGACCACCTGCACAGCAAGATGTTATATTTCAGTGTTTTGAGGACTGTTTCTTCATGCTTTACAACTATGTAATTCAGAAACTTGTTCCAAAGATGCAGGTAAATTTCAACATCCTTTATTTTTTATATAATTTATAAATTCTGCAAAGAGAGAGAAAGTGATGAACTATCAAACTCCTCATGTGTTCACTTGTATAACTGATCACATGTCTTGATAGATCATAAGTTCAGATCCACTAACATTTACATGTAAATTTGGTTAAATAATTTATGTTATTAAAAAGTCGACAATCTTTTTTTTTTTTTTTTCATAGACCCCATACTTTGAGTAACAACAATTTTGAAATGTCTTATTTTGAAAAAATTACAAACTTTTTTATACTACATGTATCAGGTGTGTGAGCTGTGCTCACTGATTTCTGTATTTTCAAAAGATGTAAAATGTGAATATATAATAATGGTTGACTAACATGATTTTATTATTCTCAGTTGTTGGAGTGTATGTATGTCAGACAGGCTATAGATTTGTTGGAAGGATTAATTCCTGGAGGAGATGAAGGAAAAGACATAAAGGCTGTACATCTGCAGAAACTTTTTATCTTTGCCATCATGTTCTCTCTTGGTGCAATTCTGGAGCTGGAAGACAGAAAGAAGGTAATTAAATACACTAGTCTTAAGATGAAAAAAGGAGCATTGGTATATTCTTAATAGTTTGGCGGAGCTGTCATTGTGAAAATGTACCTGGGACAAAAATCCTGATAAAGTAAAAGGAAAAATGTACAGGAAAAATGTTTTACTATATTTAGGGGTAGAAAATACGCCCTTATACATAATTCGCAGGGCCTTTTTTGTCCCTTAAAATCCTAGAAAAAGTAGTTCGTATATAAAATGAAAGGTTGTTTTGGTAGCGACATCCAAGTTACGATCGTCATCACTTTTGGTATTTTTTACCACTGTTCAATAAGTAAATCGGTTTTGTTCTTCATCGAGTCTTTATATCCTTGAAATAAACTATTTTATATTGTTACAATGGGAAAATAGTGGCAATAAATAAGAATGTTAAGTAAAATTTTATCAATTTTATGCTTCACAGAAGTTTGGTTTTGGAGACTTAATGAAAAACGAGTTCAGTACTCAATTCCGTACCTGTGTTGTACATGATGAAACTTTTTGATCCCTTTTATTAAAAGAAACCTTTTATAGAATAGATTTAACTTATTTTGGCATTGGAAACGTATTTACTCGCAATCTTCAATCAAATAAATAACACTGAAGGCAGTTTACACACCAGTGAACTTGTTACCTAAAATCAACCCTTTACAGTCACATGATTTGTTATTTATTTTTGTCAAAACATGGCAGTTCCTTTGAAACTTGTTAATCTGTGTTCTAAGTGCATCAAAACAAAGATTTATTGGAACAATAATGATTAATTCATAAAAGTAAAAGATATTTATGTAACGGCAAGTACATAGCATTATTTTTTTCAACTTCGAATGGTTGAAATATCGGAAGTTACGAAATCAATCAGAAATTTTTATTTGACGTGGAGGAAAGCCCCGATATTCCCATAGGGGTATATTATACACACCCCTAAGCTCAGAACTTGTTTTTCTATTAAAAATGTGTGTATTTTCTACAACTAAATATGGTAATTGTAAAAAAGTTTGCTTTTTTAGTTGAAATGGTACATTGTATTTATCCTACAATAACTTTATAAAAATGTACAGCAGTGAATATGATCTGGTTGTTAATATAGAGAAATACACTTCAGCTGATCATTTTCTGTATGATTGAGGAATTTATCTGCAGTCAAAACATAAATTACATGTTGATATTAGTAAAATAAGATTGAATATAAATCTGTTTAACTCACTGTGTGCATAAAAAATTGTGATAAAAGTAATTATATTTATAATTAGCATTCTGTCATTAACAACTTTCGTTATAGCTTGAAGAATGGCTTGTCCAAAACACCAAGCTTCCATTACCAAAGATGGAGGGTGATGACACTATTTATGAATACATGGTCAATGAGAAGGGAGAATGGGAACACTGGAGTAACAGAGTAAGTTGAGAGTAGTTTTAGCCCTCTGATACCAGATTTTTATTCCTTAAACACCTGGGGGAAGAAAGAAACTATGAATGGGTCTTTCACTGCTTTGACCTTGCAGTGTAGGTTGCCTAAGGGGGTTATTGATATTTGTTATTGTAGTTTAAATTTTTGTTGATGATTGTTCACCTTCAGTACAAAAAATCACAGAGAAACTAGTTATTTTACAAAATATTATCCCAACACTTTGAAATGAAAGTTAAAGGGTATGTTTTTGTCTTGTAATTGCTTCTGACAATCTGTTGTCACTCTTATTGGCTTGTGATATGAACTTATGTCAGCTGTGCAGCATGGACAAACACATAGGGATCACTTTATCTGTTTTGTTATGTTTGTGTCAGCATATTTTATATCATGATTGCAAGTGTAGTCAGATGAGTTTTTAACTTGTCTCGGTGGATGGCTGCCACATCCAGTTTTTGTGGTGATTTGAATTTGTTGTTGGAATTGTACAAGGATAGATTTTGTTTTCAACAACGGTTGTTACTAGTTTATTTACAGTTACAGTGACGAGTGGACAGTTCATAAATGATTTGAAAGCTCAAATGGGCCAGCAAGTACAAATATTTATCTACAGTCAGTACCGGTGCTTACATTACAGGTACCAGAGTACATCTATCCAGCAGACACAGTTCCTGAATACACATCTATCTTGATTCCTAATGTTGACAATGTCAGGACAGACTACCTCCTTAATGTCATCTCAAAACAAGGCAAGGCAGTCTTACTGATAGGAGAACAAGGAACAGCCAAAACGGTGATGGTACAGGGATTCTGTGGTAAAATGGATCCAGAGGAACACTTGTTCAAGAGTTTCAACTTCTCGAGTGCTACAACAACCAACATGGTTCAGGTTTAGTATAATTTCTAACATGTTTGCACTTGCTTTTACCAAAAAACATTCTTTTTTGCAGAATATTTTATCAATATTTATGACACATCATATAACAAAACTTATTCTTCATCTCATTAATGAATGATATGTGCAGTTTACTGTTATAGTAAGTCTTGCATCAGGCAACCCACAGTATGATAATTTTTTGAAAAAGTGAAGAAAATAAACATTCTGCTCACTATTGCATGATATTTATATACTTCTTTATTTCCAAGTAGATCTAGTCTGTTCACAGACAGAAAAAGAATACCGGTAATTAAAATTATGATAAATAAGCTGTCAAGATGTTAATGTGTTATGATAAATAATTCTTATGATATAAATGTGTTTCAGAAGAAAAAGGTTGGTCATAAAGCTACTGTGATTGTACATTGTTTACAGTGTACTTATTTTCATGGACAGAATTTTATCACAAAATAAGTATGTGTAAAGTTATGATATCAATAGGGCTTTATATAGATTAAGTATAATAAATCACCATGTTTCATGCATGCAAATTTACTCAATGCAAAAGACTTGCATATATATACGTACATGTGAAAATAAATACACATAAAATAACCACTCTTGAAATTCAGACATGAAAGTTATGCAATTAGTAACTGAACAATATATTAATTCACAAATGCATGTAGCACATGAGTGAATTATCAGTGTTGTTTGGTTACGAGTTGTATATTTTTCCATATTTGAATTGCAAGAGTAGTTATTTTGTTTATTATATAGATTTTTACCAAACTATTGCTGAATTGTTGAGGAATTAATTTCTCGTATTCCTACATGCAAATGTTTTGTATTGTGACAACATTGGCAATGGCGATTGTTTCGATGTCACGGGATTGAAAATAACGTTGTTATTTCACGTGTAAAACATTGTTTTTATTTCACCAGAAAATCACGGTATTTCATCTTTATCTATGTAATAAAACTACAGTATTTAGTTCATACAGATTTCAAAGCATTTTGCATTGTACTAATAGTAGGTTATTAACTTCTTTCTACTTCTGTCTTTCAGAGAACCATTGAAGGTTACGTAGACAAGAGAATGGGTACAACATATGGTCCACCTGCTGGAAAGAAAATGTCAGTGTTTATTGATGATATCAACATGCCAGTTATCAATAATTGGGGAGATCAGGTAGGTTCTACTTCTCTGCATAGGGACGTAATACTGAATTAGGATTACTTTAAATTAGAAAAATGCACTGTTTGTGAGTGTGTTGCTAAAAAGGAGTTGTCATGACATGAATTAAATTACATGTATCCTGTGCAAAAATTTATACTACCGTAATAAATTTGGAGTTCTTTGTATATGATGTGTTAACACGGAGGTAATAGTGACATTTATATTCTTCTTACACTATTTAGAATTTAATCATGGATTTTTTATTCAAGGTTACAAATGAAATTACACGTCAGCTCATGGAAGCCAGAGGTTTCTATAACCTGGAAAAACCTGGAGAATTTACCAACATTGTAGATATCCAATTTATAGCTGCCATGATCCATCCTGGAGGAGGTAGAAATGACATTCCACAGCGTCTGAAACGTCAGTTTAACATTTTCAATTGTACTCTTCCATCAAATGCTTCTATTGACAAGATCTTCAGAACAATTGGAAAAGGATTCTTCATAAAGGTATGGCATAGTAATGAACAGAAAAGATCTCCAGTGAATTATACACAAAAATAGCATTCAGTAACTAAGGCTGTCCAACAAAATTGATTCATTGTCTTTTTGAAAAGCTTAATTTTGAAATAGGGAATGCAGTGTTTCATATTTTCAGTGAAAAAATTGTTTTACCTTATATTACACATTAGCAAAAATTTGTCACTTGTCCATTTTTTGTTAATATGGAGTATATTCTAGGTGGAGTTTGTACCAGTTGACCTTCGTTAGGAGTGAGTAGGGGTATTCGCACACAGTTCCCACTTGTTTGTTTAACATTGTCATCTGGAAACAATTGGTTTCCTTTTTCTGTTGACCATTTCACATAAAATGTACAACTTGCTACAGAGGGAATTTTTTTCAGAATAACTGTTTTTGTTAATTGGTTGTTATTTTCTCATTACAGCAAAGAGGATTCAAAGAAGATTGTTGTGAATTAGTAGACAGTCTGATAACTGCTACAAGAAAACTGTGGCAGAAAGTAAAAGTAAAGATGTTACCCACACCAGCAAAGTTCCATTATGTCTTCAACTTGAGAGATCTGAGCAGAATTTGGCAGGTATGTCTAACAAATGGGTTGCTTGACATCAATAGTCATTTCATGTATGTTTCTGATGATAGGATACCATGAAAATTTGCCAGGAGACTTCTTGATTATAGTTTCAATAGAAGTTCTGATATGATTTTCTAGTTCTCTACTCTTTTTAAGATCATAAAAATGAGAAGAAAGAATCTACCACAAATTGATTATGCATAAAAATAGAACATCGGTACAGAGTAGATAAAGGACTTTTTTTCTGTCTTTGTTTTTCATTTTTTTCTTCTTCTTTTTTCAAATTTCATGTGTGGGTACATTAATTCAGTAAGATTCTTGGATCAGGTTTGAGTTAAATTCTCCTTGAAGAAACTTTGAATAATATGCTGTTTTCTATCTTTAGGGAATACTGAATATTACAACTGAAGTCCTGACGGGAACCGGTGTTATGATGTCACTGTGGAAACATGAATGTTACAGAGTTATTACTGACAGATTTGTAGACATTTCAGATAAGGACTGGTTTGAGAAAACTTTGAGACAGGTTAGTTAATAACTGGGAGAATTATTTATCAGTAAATACAAATTTATTTCGATTTTGTGCAGAGTACTAAGAAAATAATTACTAGTAAGAATTTGTATTTTAGCAGGCCATAAATGGATAATTATTTGTTACAAAAGTTTCACAAGTGCTTGTACGTGTATTAAAAACTTTATGTAGTGTGAGACCATAGTCAAGTTAAAGGAAAAATAGGTCTATAAAGTTTTCATATTATCCCTTAAAAAAAAACAAACAGTAAATATTTAAAAATATACTTTTTACCATGTGATTATTTTGACCAGAAGAATAAAGATTATAAATTCATTATATAAATATATACAGTTGATGATTTGTTTTGAGAGAATTGGAATATCAATGCAATATCAGGTCAAAGCTGTAGGCTGAGACTTGATATTGTGCTGATATCCCAATTTGAGCAAAACAAATCGACAGTAGTATTTTTGTCGCTGTTTTGTGGCGTCGTAATAGAAAACTGCAATAACATTGTTTTGACATCGTAATAAAAAACCTCAATAATATGCTATTATCAAGTGTGTAGTGTGATAATAGAAATATCAGAGGAAAAATGATCGAAGGACATTTACAATGTAAGTAAAACAGCAATGATAATAATGTATATTTTGATAATTGACAGGTAGCAGAAGAGGAATGTGGTTCTGCTGTTGTAAATGAGATGGAAGCAGAACCTTACTTTGTTGACTTCTTACGGGAAGCTCCAGAACCAACAGGTATATACTTAATTGGAGAGAAAAAGTTAGATGAGGCATATTACTGTAATAATACATGTAAAGTATTTCTTGATCTTGCAGCATTTTACAGCTCTTGTACTTATTCTTCTAAATGATGGACCAAGTGAAATGAGTGATGTATTTAGCAATACTGAAGGGTTTCTTTTGTTTCTACACTAGTCCATTGAACTACTTGAATTCTATACAATGAAGGCTTAAAATCCAAAGTTGTGCATATTTGTAGTTTAAAGCCAATGAAAAAGGACTACAGTGGTTTGTGTGAGTGTTTCAACTTATTTGTCCTGGCCTTTTTGACACAGATAAAGTTAAATCACTAAAACTTGGCTTTAAGTCAAAATTTTCTCAAATTTGAACTGTAGCTGTATGACAGCAAGTTCTGTAACATTAGGATTTTCTGTTAAATGTGCAGAATATGTAAGTTGTACTGATTTTGACAGAAATTCACATTTTCTCCCCATTTTCCAAACCACATGGAGAGTTTAAATCAAACTTGGAAGGACCATCTGTGGTTGATCCACCTTTAAAATGATGTTCATTGGCTCAGTATGGCATTCAAGATGGCTGCAATTATAAAAACCTGAAAATATTACAGACTGCTATAGCTTGAGGAGACTTTGCTACAGTTTAAGCTGTAGTTGCCTGATAATGTCTTTTTAAGGTATATTCTTGGTTTTCCATGAAATTTATAGTTTCACTTATTTTTGCTGGTATGTAAGCTAGGTACATTTTGCAAAAATTTATGTTTCATTTTTCATTCAGTTTGAATTATGGTTGGCCCATAGGTAGTTACTTATCAGAATTATATCTGGTTAAATGTACATTGCATAAAGGGCAGTTACTACTAAAACAGAAAATATGATTAAAAGTTTTAAAGCAAAGTTGGCTAAAATTTAAACTGTAACTGCATGATAACTAGTTCTTTAACGTGTACAGATTCCAGAATTACCAATGGAAATTATGGTTTAACTGATTTTTGGCAAATACATAAATTTGGCTGATGTGTACTAGAATGTCAGTCCTTCCCAAATGACTGCCATTGCTAAAAAATGGGGTTTTGAATTTGTGTGCAGATGATACTTTTGCTTTTCATTTAGTAGATTGGCAACATATGATTCAGGCTGATGAAGGCCTTTTACATACAATAAATAAATGGTCTTTCAGGGAAAAATTTCAATCTTTATATAACTCATCTTTGTTTCCATCTCTATGCTATCAAAAGCTGGTAAGTAAATTATTAGTAAACGGTGGAACGAAAAAGTTAATAACTTTCAAAAATATCTTTCATATAAATTTCATTCTATTTGCGATTTTGTATTTCTTTTCTGTTTCATGATACATATTTGTAAAGTGTATAAATGTCATGATAGAAAGTTTAGATAATATAGAATTTTGGGAAAAAATCTTATGATATTTATAACAGAATGTGGCTTTTCATGTTGTTTGCAAGTACGTCTTATATAAGCTGAAATATGCATTCATTTTAATTTCACTTCTTGCTTACTTTGTTGACTTTAATATTATATCCATACAAAAACTTATTTTTGAGATTCCTATCTTTATCTCCAACTTCTAAGAAAAAGCTAAAAAAAACTCGGGTTGGTATCTCACATTGTTTTCTGTTCCAAATCAGTAACTGCAGTAAATTTGGTTGTTTGTTCACAGTTTCACCATATGTATATTTGGTATTTTTGTTTTTGCTGTAAACTTTTATTTTTCATGCACTAATTCTCACAAACTGTGAATTATTTTATGATGACAAATATTGTTTTTTTCTTAGAACTACATACAATATTGTGGAGAAAATATCTTTTCTATTCCTTCCACTGTCATCTCGTTTGAAATATATGTTGTGCTTGTCAGTAATACAATCCTATGTCCAGTCTGTTATGTCAGTATTTTGTAAATGTGACTACAAAACATTTTTTTATACCTTGCATGACAGCTGTTGCTTGCCCATCTCACGTGCAAATTACTTCCCTTCACTAAAGCCACAGAAAAAAACTTGTGTGGTTTTGATTACCTGTCGTATTTGGACTGGGAATTAATTAGAGTATGCCTTAAATGAATCACAGATCTATTGAAATTTGACTTTCCATTTCAAACAAGTACTGTAATGATAA
>JAOXYI010380519.1:0-10040 GCA_028566495.1 Lithophaga antillarum
ATAAAAGTTTAGTTATTAACGAGAAGATAACAGGAAGTGCCAACTATGCAGTATATTACAAAAAATTGCACCACCTCTTCTCGCAAAAAATTCAAACGACTAAAGACAAAAAATGAAAAAAAACAACAAAAAGACGAGATGTCTGGACTTAGTAAGGAAGTACATAGTGGTTGGGTTTAATGGAGTTTAACCCGTGAGTTTAACCGGTGTTATGCCGTTTTCTATCTCGACTTGGTGGTGTGAAAAGGAAAACACACAATAAAGGAACAGTACAGCTACCTGCAAGATGACCCGCAAAAGGAAAAGGGAGAATACGTAATTTAGTAAAGCAGGGTTAAAATGTGCACGCATCTACTGGCATGCTAGCTAAGGCAATCATAACTGTTGAAACATAAAGTCAGAAACATTACTCAGTACGTTTTGATGACATTCGTCATGGAGTTTCAATAAAATTCATTTCGTTGTCCGTTCATGAATATTCATGATATGTATCATGTGACTACTTTTCATACACTTAAAACCCGTGCATTTAAATATCTACTTATCGACTCTCGCTATATCCTCAAGAAAAGACACGTTTATTATGTCTGAAGAAGAAATTTCAGTAGAACAAGTGAACGAAAATCAACTTCTGAAGGAAGATGACAACGATATGACCACAGTTGATACAGTATCCTTATTCAACTCATCTTTGAATAAGGCGCTACAAGTGAAATTTTGTTGGAGTTTCAAAAGACTGTGAACAACAACCCCGCGCCACAAGTAAGCTCTGATAATTCAAGCACCAACTCTCTTGGAAGTGGTAAAGTGTCGACAGTCTCTTGCCAGCATTCGTCTTTTGAATTTAAACAGGAAGGCACCAAAATCCAGTTTAATTTCAACAGTGAACGTATTTTAGCTTTGAGAAGGATTAAACTTTTACTCAGGTCGCATAACACAGATGATATAGAGTCCATAACTAAAGCCGAAATTGCCAATTTGAATCAGCGAAATAAGATTTTAAAGATAGTAGATCGACATGATGGGATACGGTACACGAATATTTGGATGATCCTCTTGCTGACAGTGTTGAAGATGCGTCAAAACTACGCTCCACTCATATCAGAGCTAGCCGCAAGCGCAAAACCCAAAAGCCTTACAACAGAGGAGGTGTCAGAGGAGGATTTAATGCTAAAGCATTTTTTCGTAGCTTCAGCCAAGAACTTGGACCGAGAAACGACAACATCAGTCCATAGGCATTTCAACGACGGACTATGTTTCTACTGTAAAAGGCCAAGACACACCGCCCTAGTCTGTCCCTTCAAACCACGAACATTTAGTAATTCAAAGTCAACGGCTACCAGCAGTACAAGTGCACCAACCCAGTCCTAATGAACAAGTCGAGTATGATATTGAATCTAGTAGTTATGAATATACTGTTGAGAAACAGACTATAAAAATCGGTTAAGAGATCATGTAGAGTTTTGGGAACATACTTTAGAACCTTCTGAATTAGTTTTAAGCACCGTAAAGCACGGTTATGTTATTCCTTTTATTCAAGAGCCTGCTTCAATTTATTTAAGAAATAACAGATCAGCTTTTGACAATGCAGCATTTGTTTTGAAAGCAATTTCAGAATTAAAAATGAATGGTTGCATCAAAGAAGTTTCCGAAAAACCATATGTCATTTATCCTTTAACTGTGTCTATCAACGATTCCAAAAAACAAAGATTAGTTTTAGATCTAAGACATGTAAATAAATATGTGCAAAAACAGAAAATAAAATTTGAAGGGGTAAAAGAAGCTAAACAATACGCAAAAAAGGGGTATTTTATGTTTAAATTTGATTTACGCTCTGGTTATCATCATTTAAACATTCAATCAGAACATCAAAAATATCTTGGTTTTTCTTGGGTTATTGACAGAAAAGAAAAATATATCATTTTTTTCGGTTTTACCATTCAGATTATCTTCTGCTGGGCATATATTTACTAAAATCGTTCGAACATAAGTAAATTTTTGGAGGTCACAAAGTTTTCCCATAATTGTCTATTTGGACGATAGATGGGCTTGTGATAGCAAGGAAAAGTGTGCACCCGTATGTCCAAGTCCATTTTAAAAACTTTGTTGGATTCTAGGTTTTTATCAAATTTTGAAAAATCCGTGTTTTCTCCAACACAAAAACTAAACTGGTTAGGTTTTACATGGAATCTAAATCAGGTACTATTAAATTTCCAAAAATGAAAATTGAAAAAATTCACACAAAGATTGAAAACATTCTTACAGATAATCGTTCAACGGCAATAAACTTGGCTTCTGTACTCGGAAAGATAATATCCTTGATTCCGGCTTTTGGCAATATTTGTCAATTGATGACACGTAATTTATGCATGTCTATATGTCAAAGAGATATTTGGGATTGCATTTTGACATTCCACACTCAGTGAAAATAGAATTAGAATTTTGGAAATTAAAATAATTTTTATTCTATAAAACATTTACTAGTATGTTCTATATATAAGACTTCAGAACGCATAATTTTTTCTGATGCCAGTGCTTATGTTGGTACAGGTTTTATTGATGGAAATGTTATACAAGTTGCTCGTAATATGTTTACGCAACTAGAGAAAATTAAGAGCTCCACCTGGAGAGATAGAGAATTGAAATCTGTGAAATTTATACTAGAAAGTATGTTAGCAGGCAAACTTCTAAAAATTTACACTGACGATCAGAATGTTGTCCATATATGTCAAGTAGGTAGCGTGAAATCTGATTTTCATGAGCTTGCTATGAATATTTATAGTATTTGCATAGTCAATACTATTACTGTTGAAGTGGAGTGGATTCCAAGATCTGAAAACTTGCAAGCAGATTATTTACAATGTAAGTAGGATTTTTTACTTCGATGACTGGACAGTAACCAAAAATGTATTTCAAATGTTTAATAAAAGATGGGGCCAAATTACTTTTGACAGATTTGCAGATGACAAAAATCATAAGGTTGATCGGTTCAATTCAAAATTTTGGGTTCCAGGAACTCATGGAGTTGATGCTTTTGCTTTTGACTGGTTTGGCGAAAACAACTGGATTGTACCTCCAGTTAGATTTGTAGAGTTGTAAATCACATGTTCACTTGCCGAGCAAAAGGTGTTTTTAGTAGTTCCTAAGTGGAAGTCGGTTCTGTTTTGGCCTATGATTTGGAATAATAAAAAGAGTAAATTTTACGATTTATTATAGACTTTGTCGAATTTTATCGTCCGAAAAATCTCTTTTTACCAGGTTCAGACAAAGATAGTGTTTTCGCTCAATCCCCATTTATCAGTAATGTTCTTGTTATAAAAATTGAATGCTCGTTACATAGCAAGTGATTATGTCACATTCTTTTGTACGGTTCATTGCACAATTTTACTACTAGTATACAATTCCAACAATGAGATCAATAACACGTTTCACAGTGACAGCATGTATCGATCATTTCTATGTGTAAAAAAACAAAAACAAAAAAAAAAAATAAAAAAAATAAAAAAACAGCATTATAATGATAGATACACATCAAATATTTAAACTTGTGCGTATATATTATATTAGATGCACCTTGTGTGAAATGAAAATTAAGATTATTTGAATATATGTATGTTTAGTCAAATGCACCTTGTGCGCATTTATATCAAAATGCATCTTGTGCGGTTATTAAATGAAAATACACCTTGTGTGGTTATTATGAAAATGCATCTTGTGCAGTTATTATATGAAAATGCACCTTGTGCGGTTGATAGATAAAAAAACGCACCTTGATATAATGCATTTTGTCTAGTTTATATACATGTATTGTAGTATAGAATATATTATAATTATGAAATTTGTGCATTTAGAACTGAAAGCGAAGTTTATACAGGTGCCAGTAATTAAAAAAAAAGTCACTTTGAATTGTCCTCAAGAATTTGAAATAGACATTTAATCATTTGAAAGAAAATACTATAAAATGGACGCTATAAAATTAAATGAATTCAAAGTAAGAAAATGTCCGATATTGGTTATTCAGTATTATTACAAATGCGTTTTAGTTTTATAAGTGTTTTTATTGTTACAGGGCGCATTGTGACATGTAGGAAAATTTCTCTGTTTTCAACGTTAAATAAACAATTTACAGGATGTGAACAAAGTATTACTCAACATTGTGAAAAGCAGTTAATCAGTATCTACTAATAAAAAGTATGATGTGTATTTCAAAACATTTAAAGAGTGGTGTATCAGATATAAAGTAAATCCGTTACCCCCAAGTTTAGCGTCTGTTGCAGTATATATTAGCGGTCTTATTCAACAACCTGTTTCTGAATCAGTTTTACTAGCGCATTTTTATAGCATAAAGTGGTACCACGATTTCAATTTACTAGATAATCCGTGCGAAGACGAGTTAATTCAAATGATGATTGAAGGAGCAAAAAGAATTCTTGGACGGCCAGTAATGACAAAAGAACCAATTATACCAGATCACTTACAAAAGATAGTGGACAAGTTTGGGGCAGATCCTTCTTATTAACCGAATGTCAGAATTTGTGCAATGACTTTACTTGGTTACGCCGGATTTTTGCGATATAATGAACTTGCAAATTTAAAGATGTCTAATATAAAAGTTTTTGACACTTATGTTTCTTTGAAAATTGAACGCGGTAAAACATATGTCTATAGAAGGGGAAATAATGTTATTATTTCTAAAACTAACAATTCAACCTGTCCAGTTACTTGGCTTTTGACATATATTAATTTGGTAAATTTGCTTTCTAATTCTGATCAATATATTTTTCGTCCTGTAAGTTTTTTGAAGTAAAAAATCCTATAAGTTAATGACAGTTAATCGTCCCCTTTCTTATACCAGGGCTAGGGAATTACTATTGAGCACTTTAACTGCGGTTGGTCTTGATTGTAAACAATTTTGCCTACACAGTTTGCGCAGCGGTGGTGCAACTGCCGCTGCGAGTAATGGAGTTTCAGATCGTCTTATTAAGACACATGGCAGTTGGCGTACCAATTTTGCTAGGGACGGCTATATTAAAGACTGTTAATAGACAGCTTATGGTTTGGTCCAATCTTGGTATATACACGTTTAGTAATTTTTGTTCATATTGACATTTATTTGTAGGGTAGCCTATTAATAATTTTCCCTTTGTCTCGAGGTTACAGCGAGTATCACACCTACATTAGATCTTTGTTTTTGTATAAACTGTGGTAAAATGATTTTTCACTGGCAATATTTCAGAATACATTAACCTCTAAGTTTTCTCTGTCTGTTATTACTTACGTCAATGCCCTACAAATACCAGGTTAGCTATCTTATATCAGAAACAGAAATCAAAGAAAAATGCTTACTGACAAATCATCCCGTTGTAACAGATATAATAAACGCTGAAATGTCGTTAAGTGCCATGCAGACAGAAAAAGACATAGACCTCAGTTTTGATATTATGTTGGCCAATTTAAATAACAGTTCCTCCCTACCACAAAGTCCAGACAGTCAGAACATGATCATGGATAAGCAGAACTGGGATGGCTGAAATGTTGCCTGTCAAAACTGAAAAAAACTTCAAAATTATCATAGTTCACTGACCACAAATGTCCCTGTTCTTATATATCTCGGTAGTGTCTTTTATTGATACCACAGAACAAAAAATATTTCTGGTTAATACATACCAGTGTATATGCAAGGCAAATTTTTTTTTAAAAGTTTGCCTTTTCTTCTACCTACCTCATCAACTAGAATTGATTTCCCAATACCAATAAACCAAAAGTATACCTAAGGTCAACGAAGCCCGTCTTAATAAATTAATAAAACAGAGAATGACATGCGTTTTCATCTGGCATTTGAGTTTTCGTTAGTTTTTTTTTCAAACCATTAAATTAACAAATTATTTAATATTAATCTATTTAATAGGTTTGATGAAACCAATTAGCCAATTTTGCAAGAAACACGCCAATTCAAAATTAGATTTTTTCTGTATGTTTCACGACACTGTTTGCTGTCAAACCTGTATGTCGCAGTATCATCGATCATGCTCCAAAGTAATACCGATAGATGTCGCTGCTAAAGATACAAAACAGTCAAAAAGCACTAACGATCTTCTTTCACAGCTTGACAACATTCATGGCATATTAGATGGGATAAGACAAAGGAAGACAGAAAATATAAAACGAATTGAAGAGCAGGATGCCGCCATCAGGAAAACGGTGTCAAAACTACGACAAAAGGTCACTGAGCGTCTGGACGTAATTGAAAAGGAGCTATATGATGAGTTAGCGAATTTGAAAAAATCAGCAACATCAAAACTGGAAAGAGAAGCAAGAAAAATAAAACAAACAGAAGACTTAGTAAAGTCACACAAAGAACAGATAGACTTTGAGAAGCAACATGGTACTGAAAAACAGACCTTCCTGGCGGTTCATATTGTCAAAAATCACATCGTTGGTATTGAAGAAAAAATTTTACAGATGAAATCGAGAACTGGTATGATTTCTCTAGTGTTTCAAGAAAATGGAGACATCTTAGAAAATCTTAATTCCTTTGGATCTTTATCATTAAAATCAAACGCTAAAACAACCGCTTTCAAGCAAGATAGACAATTGAGCAGTAAAGAAGAAGAAAGGGAGAAATTTATTCAAGGTTTTGATTTTAGTTACAAGTTTGACGCAAGTTCAAACCAAGATGTGATGATTACAGGGATAGCTGTGACAGACGACAAAAGATTATTTTTATGTGGCGGGGGCAAGTATAATGTAATCGTCTTCACACAAGACGGGAAGTACTTGCAAGACTGTAAGTTGTCAGGTGAGCCATGGGACGTGGCAATTACCCACGACAGAGACTGCAAAGCCGTTGCTACTCTGCCTTACTTGTATGCAGTTCAGTTTATTAACATTACCAGTATGGTTGCTGGAAAAATAGTCAAATTTGACTGGAGGGTCTATGGTATCGCTACAATACATAAGAAAATCATAGTTGGAGGGAGAAATAGCTTATATATTTTGGATACCGAAGGTACAAAGTTGAATGAAATTGCTGTTCCAAGTATCAGCGTCTTCTACATTCACCCGAGGGAAAATGGCGACTTCTACTACTCCGACAGTACCTACGTGTATTGTGTCAAGCCAGACGGACGCCACGTTTTCTGCCAAGATTTATCAAATTTGGACAGTCCAAGAAACATTGTCACAGATAACAAAGGGAATCTGTACATAGCTGGTCATCGTTCCGACAATCTGCACCGCCTGACCTCTGACGGAATAGCCCTGGACATTCCACTGTCAAAAGAGGATGGCATAATAGGACCTTTTGCTATATGTTTCTCCAGAGATCAGAGTACATTATTCGTCTCCAACAATAACGGGAAAACAATCACAGCCTACAGCACTGTATACGCACCTCCGTCAAAGGAATCCGAAATACAAGAATTACTTAAGTATTTAAGTTAGTCCTAAAAAATAATTTAATGGTAGATCATGCGTTCGATCCAAATCGTTTTGACTGTAATTATTTAGAACTTGTAGTCTTTGTGTGTAGAGCTGTAACTTTTTTTTTTAAATTCAATATATCGTTTCATTTAATATATACTGAATAGGCATAGTAAATGTGAAATAACAAGTAGAAACAAAAAGTTTATTTCAGTGTTTATCTACAACCAAGCTCGAAGAAAAAGAAACATAAAACAAGCAGCCGATTCATATAAGGATGGATTTACATGTATGCACACCTCATACTAGTATACAGATGCACTCCTGATACTAGTATACAGGCAAGGCAAAATCAAATATGGTGTGTTTGGTATGCACTTACATTTACAATAAAAGCACCGCCCAGCACATGAATACGCGAATCCCCCAGCACCCCCATTATCTAAATATGCATGTACATATTCTCCGCATTTTAGTATCTAAATTTAAGTTAATAAGGAACATGTTCTGTGAATTAAGCTCAATTTTCAAATCCATTCAATCAGACAATTTACTCAAGTTATCAATATCAGCAAGACCTAATTCTAATATCCCTATTTTTTCAACAAAACTAAAATCTTCCCCCAAAATACTTGTCGAATTCGTCCCATCTCAGAACTCATCCAAGACCTTGATAATTGGAAGCTACCATCAAAGGATTTTTCAAATCAAATTATTATTACTCAAGTTATTGCGTAAAAAAGACTCAATTCTCAAAATCCCTGTTTTTTTTCGACAAAAAACTAAGATTTCCCGAAAAATACTTGTCGAATTCATTCCATCTCAGAATTTATCCAAGACCTTGATAATTGCAAGCTACCATCAAAAACATTTTTCAAATCCAATCATTATCACTTAAGTTATTGCGTAAACAAGACTCAATTCTCAAAATCCCTGTATTTTTAAACAAAAAACTAAGATTTTACCCCAAAATACTTGTCGAATTCATCCCATCTCAGGATTTATCCAAGACATAGATTATTCCAAGCTACCATCAATTTTTGTTAAAAATCCAATCATTATTACTCAAGTTATCGCGTAAACCAAAAAGTCTGGCGGACAAACAGACAGACGGAAGCCCTATATCCCCCCTCCTTGCAGGGGGATAAAAATGGACGTATGAGTCCATGAGAGAATATTCCATTCTTGTACTCGTTCAACTTTTACAATTCGGATTTATTTTTTAAAGACTGATAGTTATTATTAATTTATCCACTTCAACATGTTTACGCAGCATTACAATCTGTCAAGTATTCTTGGAAATAACTTGATAAGAGCCATGTTATTGATTCGTTATATTAAATGACCTCTGACAGGGTGAAACAGTACTTCAAGATTAATTTACCTTTTTTAAATTATCTAAATGATTATCCCTCTTCTTAGAAAAATACATCGATAAACACCGAAGCAATAATTATATATTACAGTGTGTCCAAAACACTGTAGTTTTGGCCATTTTTTATTGCAGACTTCGACCATCCTTTATGCACGTTGAAGATACCCGTTTTACTCAGTTTTGAAGAACATTACTGAAATTGCTAAATGAAAAAACTGATGCATTATCGGTTCATGAGTGGAGACTTAACTTTGCAGCAGGTTAACTCAAACCGGTTCAGTGACTTGTCAGCAAGTCTGGTTTTAGTCTTTTCTAGTCTGCTTTTCGTTCTACATTCAAGTATGCTTTATATAGTAGACAAGAGTTCGAAATTATTTCTTTTAGCAACATATCAATTTTTTTTTTAAAAATCAGTGATAGAAAGTAGTCTAGATAAAAAATAAACTCAGACTGTAGGAGCGAAGATAAGTTTTATGTTTTTGTAATTTAATTGCCGGCCAAAATAGCGACCGAAGTTAATTTCTAGCAGTTTAAAAGATGGCTATGAAGTTAGCTTTTGCATCCAAACATCTCCATACTTAAGTTTAACTCATTTTTGTTTACATTCACATTCTTTCTTAAACTTGGACTTTTTTAGGAGTCCATATAGACAAATTTGTGATTATTTTAAACTCTTTCAACATGATGCGACATAATTTAAAGCTTTCTTCGTGTACACAGTGTAAAAAAGGTATTTTAAATATCCTGACTTTGTAAGGTTTTCGAGGACTTCTTATGAAATTTGAAACAGGTCGAGGCTGATTTAGACAAAGTATAGAGCAGTTCAAATCGAGTCGAGACTTCAGAGAGTGTTGAGTCTATACAGTTTAGTTTTTAGTCATTTTCTCTCGTGAGAGAAAATCGACTCTTGTTGTTATAAGAATTTTTCTTTCATCCATCCCGGAACCTGATCGCAGCTTCCGGGAATTTTGGGGGTTAATTTTAGTCATCTTTCACCAAATGAAAGCTTTATTTTGTATACCTCCAAACTACCAGCTAAAGCTCTTATATTGTGATTATTAAGTGCCAGTGTAAATTTTTCGTTGTATACGGATTATATCGCGGATTAACTCATGCTCCGCCCACGACTCCGCCCTAATTCGCAGATAAAGAGAGCAAAGAGGGGGTTACACGTTAATTTGAAAAGTAAGAGATCAGCTACCATTTTAATTCCTTTATCTGACACATTAGTATGTCATTGCAT
>JAOXYI010380630.1:0-10040 GCA_028566495.1 Lithophaga antillarum
ACATTATCAAGCTCCAGACCAAATATAATATCAATCCCTTCCATAGAAGCCAAGAAAACTTTGACGAAAATTTGTTTGGAGACATGTTGTAGAAAGGGTTAGATTAATCTACCTACACTTATGTGTAATTAAGATTAATTTTAATTGTGCAGGTACTGAAAATTATGAAAAGAACAGGGGAAAAGAGGGGGGTACAAGGGACAAGTCGTAATAGTTGAAGGATAATAACAAAATACAGAAAAAGTGAATTGAGCACTTATAGTTATTTTTTGTGATTTTTGTAATCAACACTTCTGTGTTGACCCAAAATCATTTGATACGTTTTTGTTGAAATTTACCGTTTTAAAATTTGTCAAAGTATTTTAAAACTAAGGTTTGTCCCCCTAAAAGCATAGGTGAAATTAGAGTAATTTGGCATTACTTACTTTTTGGTCTTTTGGCGCGATATCCAATAAGGAGAAGGCATAATTACGTCGTCATCTTTGACAGAGATGTTAAAAGAGGACAAGACTGACTTGTGGTTTCTTGGTCAACACCGAAGTGTAGCAGCATCATCAACACTTGTCGATATATGTCGTAGAAAGGGTTCGATTATTTGAACTACATCCGTGCGAGACCGTTGTCAAAGACGTTAAAAATTCCAGTCACTCAGTAAAATCATTCTTATTATATACAACTTTTTGAAGAAGTTTCAGATTATTATTTCTAGTGTAATAAATTTGGTCAAATCAAACAAGTGTCCTTACCAGCATGTAATTTTGGTGGGCCAGCTAAGTGTTCTACAAAACCTCCTTCCACGCTTTTACATTGTAATTTTTATTCTAACTGAGTTAAAGAAGCCTCCAGAAGTACTGTCACAAAGCGTGCGCAAGAACTGGCGTAAATAAGATGTGGATTCTCACATATTCATAAGATCTATTGGAATGCATAAAATTTAGGTCCCTTTCATTAGGCAACAAAACATTACATCTTTTCTACCTTTACACCACAAACTAAACCTCACCTCAAACATTTAATGCAACAGTTTTCTTAAAAAAAGATGGTGAAAGGAGATACAAATATCTGGTGTTAGGTAGAGATATAGCTTACTTTGTCAAGGAACACAATGACTCTAACAAGAAAGTACTCTGAGTTGGATATTGTTAGGATGCTTGACCTTTTGATGGATAATATCTTTGATGAATTTGGTGGGCGTATTTTTCTGCAGACAATCGGCATTCCAATAGGCACATACTGTACATCCCTCTTTGTCGATATGTTCTTATATTCATATGAAGCAGGCTTCAGTCAAGGGCTGTTAAGAGGAAAAAAGAATAGGTAGCCCAGTCTTTAAATTTCAGCATCCGTTATATAAATGATTTCTTATCACTGAACAGCTATCGTTTTAACTACTACATCTTATCTATCCACGTAAGCTTGAAATTAAGGACGCCGCAGATAGATCTAAGTCTGCGTCTCACTTGGACTTATGTATATCGATAGACAACGGCTAAAATAAAAAGTATACGACTTTCTAGACAGATGTGCATTGTTCACAAATCTCAGTCACATGTCTAATCATTACTTCAATCTCAATCAACAAAAACTACGTAAATATGCAAAATATTGCGGTCGAAAGCTACAAGGATATTTTGCATATTTATGTTTTTTTCTTTTTTTTTTGTTTGTTTTTGTTTTGAGTGGCTGAGATTCTCATTCTATTTGCTGCTATTAATATTGCTGAAATTCCATTTTACTGGTAGAATATGATAGTAGCTGAATTCCTACAGTAACAAAAAGTATTTTTACAGCTTCAGTTTCAACTAACTCGCAATACTTACAACAGTAACCACCCTTACCCGAGTTACGGTAGAGCCAAGGACGTTCGAGTTCATATTGTAGAGAGCTAAATTCCGTTTGTCACTGACATTATCCTGTTTAGTACCAGTAGTGTAATTCACCTAGTCAATAGCAGTAATAATCTCAGAGTCATCACTAACGGACAATTCTGTGCTGATGCTCTGTCAGTCATTAGTTGACATTACTTCACTATAATTGTCAATATCATTTTACTCATCGTCATATTATTTTCCCATCTTGCAGAATTTTTTTTATCTTTAGCCTTTTTCAACGAATCAAAGTATTGGTTCTATCTTCACGTTTTCTTATTTTAATATAATATTTGCCATTATGTGACATTTTAAATCCATCCGCATAAACATACTCGAGATGATTTCATTTAAAGTAGTTTAAAAAGCGTTTGAAGATTGCGATTGAAAACCGGAAATATCGAACGCAAATCAATAACGGCCGACTAAAGGGCGGGAAAAGCCAGGTTTTTTATGGCAAAAATTTTGGTCATAATGCCAAGTTATTACAGAAAAGAAAACACGGAGACAAAATTTGCGGGACAATGTGCATGCACTTTAAAAGCTAATTTAATAGTTGTGATATTTGTCATGAAATGTCTTAGCCATGTCAGTTTGCAGTAAACCAGTTAATTTTCTACAGAACCAAAAATAAATGGGCTGTGGCTCTAGAAAGACATGCAGTTTACATGAATAAGAGGAATGCACAAATATCCAGTAGGTAGAATCTCCTTTATGAGTACAAATATATGCATTCGTTCATGTGCAACTTGTTTGCAAAACAGTGTTCAGATTAATGGCACAACTGTTCCATAATGACCTTTTATGCAGTTTGATATTTCTACTAGATACACCTTCGTGCATACTTTATTGTATGATTTGGATAATTTGATTTCTTTTTGCCTTAAATAGGATCGTCATCCTTTCCGATTTTAAAACGCGATTTACATCTGTTAAAAAACTATTTGATAATAGTGTAATATATACTATAACATTATGGCCTCTATAAGCAATTGCAAATAAATATTAAGAAAATAATTTCTGAGTTTGTTAATTTTTCCAGCCAAATTGTTCCTCCACCGAGTTATAATATACTTAGTTGACCATAAAATTAGAGTATCAATCAACTGTCAGATTAAGTAATCAATTACATTTCTATAAATTGTTAACTTGAGCTTACAGTGACATAATTGTTAATTTGAAATTTCCCATGGACAATGTATTTGACACAAGATGCTATTTCCTGGATTTCTGATAAATAGGGAGATAGGCATAGTGATCTTTGCGACATGATTAAATAAAATTTGCATCCCAAGTGAGCAATAGACAATTAACTTGCTGACATTTAGTGTTTAGCTTGCCCTGTTATTTAATATACTATACTGTAAGTGAATCATAAGCAAATATGAACGGTATTGTACAAAAAACTCAACAGTAACGGAAGTAGGACTAAGCAATTTACACGAACATTCTGGTTGATTTTTAAATCAGTGCTGCTTGTAATGATGGGATAATTTTCCCCTTATAAAAACTTGGGTTAGTGCGCGTATGTATAATATTTTAGTGTTTATTTTTCACTTTATATCAGTGGCCGAATGCAATGCCTTCAATAATAGACACCTTATAGCGAGAATAATGCACAACTATTTATTGAACATAAAACATTCGGTAAAAAAGTCAATACTAAAACGACATACGAAAGATTAACTGAACTATCCAAAATGATGAAAACAAGAACTTTAAATCAAATGAGCGATGGCAGTTACCTCTGCAAGGTGAGTACTTGGGATAAAATGCCACCATCGTCATTCTTTCAGTTATATGGTATATATTTTCCAAAAACTGTACGCTTTTTATGCTTCAGAGAAAATGACCTTTCACTAAAAACCAATAAAGGATGAAATACGTCTCTTCATATGGCAGAATCAAGTACATTTTGCTCATTTGCATACATGTACGTCGCCATTTTGTCCCAAAATGGTGTCCAAAGCCCGAGGACATATTTAATGTACCTAGTTTTCTGCTGTAATATCAGCAGCTCAAAATAAGGTTTTACCATCCAGACCAAGATCTACACTTGTTGCAGATATACCCCGTACATTGTATTCACGGTCGCGATTTTATTTATTTTCCTTTCATACATTTGTATATAGCACGAGCTAAAGTTTTGTTATGTGCTTGATTTACAAATTAGAATAACCTTGTTTAATTTTAATAACATATATATTGTTTTAAGATTTTTTATTTAAGAATCGAATGCATATTTTTTAAAGTTTTATACGACTGTAAAAGTGAGAACTGAAGCACATTTTGTGTGATGGACGGAAAAAGCGCATCATACAAAATATATGCGATCGCTTCTCACTTTTACAGTCAAATAAAGCTTCAAAAATATGTATTCAAAACTTATATTTTGACAAAAAATTCTCCTTACAAACATTACAAGTTAAACTGCGTGTTGATCGTATCAAAGATGAAATCGATTACGCCTGGCAAAAAAATAAAAGGAAATGGGTATGGTTTATGACTAAAAAAGACAAGCACGGGATAGCGAATTTTATACAGAATAATAAATTATTTCTATTTTGGTTTGACACCATTCTATTGTCTAGAAGCATTTTGTTGACGTCATAATATAATTATACTAGCATTAAATCTTTCATATTGAAAAACGACGTTCGTTTCATGGGTGAGAAAAGCTCGATATTTATGCAATGAGAAATTATGTGAAATATTATTCACTGGGCGCATACTTCAGAGTGTTGTGTTGAACCTTAGTAATGTGGAAACTGATCACTCTTCCAGAATACCTGGTATTCTTTTGTTGAAGTTTGTTTGTTCTTCCGTTTCAGATTTTGAGTCGGTATTTAATTATTACATTTCTGATAATATTTTTATTTTGTGTTTTACCTCCCTAAAAATTCACATAAAAACATTCTACTGCTATATTTATACTCCTGAAATTGGAAATAAGAATATTACAAAAATTGAGATTTCTGCCACGTTTGACATGGGCACTGGAGTGTTACGAATCTTAATTATTGTAGAGGTACGATAAAGTTATCATTTATTATAATCACTGCTTGTTATCATGAAGCTTTAATTAGAAGTAAAAGATAACAAATCAATCTTCTATGTTTTCTATGATCTTCTTGCATACGAGATAAATATTTTATTTATCTAACATACAGATCAATCAGTTTTTGCTAACCGGTTACTCGTATACTTTTCCGACCTATTACTCGTTAACCGATAAAATTTATTTCGAAGAAGAAAGAAAAAACGTGAATTTGGCAATTTTTTCATCTAATAAGTCTCCCATGTCATTCATTCTATGACATAAGATAAAAGAGTATGGAAGCTGTATCTATATTATGATGACTTTTACATGAATGTAAGAATTCATAAGTTTTAAAACTCAGTGGAGCTTGCTTTCTTTTAACTGGTTTACCGACTTTACATAATAACTTGATTTAACTAGAGAATACACTTGCCGAGCATAGATCGATTGTTAATACAAATGAAAGCCTGATCATTTTTCTGCAGAACTTTTTACAATCAAATACATTTTTATCTGATTTTCAAATTGTTTGAAGAAGTCAAAATGTGATATTTCACATATAAATACATTAAGTATAGAAATAAATACATGTAGTAAATAAATACAGACAATATTTGCTAAAAGAACTCAAGACAGAAAACAATCATCCCGAATAACTGTCAGTTGAACTAACTGTTGTCCAAACAAAATTTTTGTTATTACGAATGATTCAACATTAATTAAAGCCCGATTAATAATATATGAAAATAATAGCGTACTTTATATACTGGAAAAACTTTGTATGAAATTTGCGAAGTACAGGTTACTATTTCTACTATTCGATATTCGGTCTTTCCGACGGTTAACCGAGTGATCGTTGCAGTCATAGTACAGATACAATAAATTTCAAGTAAATATACTTTAACGGATTGCCTTTTCTCAGGGTATGAAATGAAAAAAAAAAAGAATTGTCGATAATCCGACTAAAAACAATAAACAGCTCTAGCTCACCTCTGTCTACTCTACCCTTTATCCAACTGCAAATAAAGAAAATAGAAAGACAAAGACCTTCCCTGAACATCTGATTTCTGGCTTGGGACAGGCACGAAAATTGTTGTGGGGATAACTTAGTTTTCTTAATCTAAAAAAAAATGTGGTGGGGGTTAAACTAGTTTGCATGATCTCAACCCCCATCTTCCCGTAAAAATCGGACAGTGAGCGGTGAAACATTTAAAAGAAACATGCGGTTTAAAAAATACGCAGAACGGTCTTTAACTCAAAAAGACATATACTGCAACGAATAAAGACAACATATAAACAAGCACAAAACAGGGTCTAAAGAATGCTCGTAGCTATCTGACTACCAGCTAAAAAGGCCAGTGATATTGGTTATTATACCATGATACTCAAAGTATTTTATAATATAAGTAATTGTCATGGACTCTCTTCGTCTGATTTTGTCCCTATTATGCCTCGGATTTGACATTTTTACAGCACCATTGGTTTCAGATCACTGGTTGGTAGTCTTACTTCTATTTCTTACAAGATATAACTTCTACAAATGCATTTTCATCGGCCAATTCAATACTAAGCTGAAAAAAAGAAATAAAATAAAAAAAAAACTTCGCACGATATAAGCATGTATACAGCAGAAAACAAACACAGGAAGATCTTCAAAAAATATTTAACGCTGCCTTCATCTATGTGGTAAGCAAAAAAGCTTAAATAACTGTCCTTCCACTTCACACTGCATATACCGAAGTTTACTTTTACTGTTTATTTCTCTTGTAGCCAGATAACACCGATCGTTTTTTAAATTACAGTTATCAAAAGAAGACGAATGTATAAAGAAGATAAGAAGATTTAATTCTTAGAGACCTTTTACTATAGATACTCTGCATATATAGTTTACTGTAACACATGTACTATTAAAGCTTGTATCATGCATAACTTATTAGAAATTCTTAATCAAATTGATATGACAAAAGATAATATAAAATTGGGCTTTCTTCAATTAGAAACATATAAATTCATTTCACATTTGGTTTCCACGATAAATATTACCTTCCTGATGTTACACATTACAAAGCATGTACATTACGAGAATATAAATGATTTAATCATATGAGTTGTCGGGTTTTAGAGGTGTACAATCCAAATGTTATTAGATATCTGATTTTCAGTAGTTTAGAAAAATAAACCCAAGAATGAATACACAAGGTAAAGGTTGGTGTATGTATTACTGTGAAGTAAAACTAGAACTGGATAAGAACATATGGCAGTATAATTTTAAAATAACGGGTTGTTGGGTTTTATCGTCACGTTCAGCTGTATCGTGACTAACAGACTTACTGAGGGTGGAAAGCCCGAACAGATATCCAGCTGAAGATGTCCGGAAACATTAACACGTGAAGCGGGCTCGAACTCACGACAACGATGTTAGGCTGGTGGTCATGAGTCAGCTACCTTAACCACTCGGCCACTAAAATAAACGGACTGTATTAAGTTTTTTCATAAAAAGAGTAACTCAATAGGTTAATAGCAGCATAATGGAATGTTATTTTTTTTCTACTTTTAATAACCAAATACAGAAAAAGTCAACACAACAGCATATAGAGAAAGTTGTTTTGTAAATGAGTAAACTGCCAATCGGCTTATCGTATCAGAATCATTTAAATTCAGACTTTTGGTTTCAAAACAACTAAACCTTTGATATTATGAGTAAAATATGTTTTATACAAAAGTATAATTATGAAGATCACGTATATTTGTAAATATTTATAAAAATGTAGCATGATCAAGACTTGGAACCGATAATAACACCTCTTGATCCCGGTCTTTTTGTATTTTCTTATTTTTCAATGAAACTTTATGGATTCATGTTTCATTCTTGGTTTTTGTCTTGTGATTTTTTCATTTTACATCTCTATGGAAATTTTTTCATCACTTCGGAAATTTTATGTTTGCCATCACGAATTGGTTGACCATTATTAAGTGTCCGTATCACTACGGATATGTCATTACCCTTTCTACTTACCTAATTTATGATTTCTAAGGGCTTTGTACACTTGGCAATACAAAGGGTTCCATTTGAGGAGGGTATACTTACTCTTCCGGAGCACCTGATGTTACTGCCGGTTTTTATGGGAGTTCAATTGTCACAGCTAAGTCTTCATTGTTGTTTCTGGGTTTTGCTTTCAACTTTGCATTTGTGTTTGACTTTGTTGGTAACGGTCTTGCATATCCTCTGGATGTATGATTTATGAACTTTGGAACTGATGACGAACTAGGAACGTTCGCTTCATTTTTTATTGTGACACTGAACAAACAGAGGAAAATTTTCTGTTACAATTATATAACGCCGTCTTAAATTCCTAAATGGTGAGTGTCTTTTTATTATGACATACTGTATGGTGAGAAATAAATTCAAAAGTCACTAAAATACAGGACATGGAAATCTCAGATACCCTCAGCTTAGGTTTTTTGTCGTTTTTTACTGCAGCTTCGTCCCTCTGGTGTTGAGAAAATAGTTAAGGAAATTTCTTATCATTGAAATGCGAAATAAATAAATAAATAAATAAATAAATAACCAAACGTTACATTTGCCAAAAGTAAGGGATACATAGGTCCTGCATCCCGACCCAGATCAGTTTGATGGAGGAGTTCGTGTCACAAAGAAGAGTAAATGGTGGACAGACCTTTTTTTGCAAGTGCTGTGAAAATTACCAATGTCAAATGGGCGCCTCAACATCCATGTTGCCAATACTTCCTAAATAATATCTATCGACCAAAAAAGCTTGGAAATCAAGATTTTTGTGTGGCCCGAATCTATCTCTATTGGTGTTGTCTTGTTGTGCGGTCAACTTGTTCTCATTTTTCTTTTGTATTTCTGCAAACCTTGTCTTGTTGAATCCACGACGGCTGCCAAGTAAAGTAGGAGATAATTACCCTTCCGGAACACGATGTGAATCCCGGTCTTAATGGGAATTCGTATTGTCCTAGATTTAGTTTTAGGTGTCTGTTTTTGCTTTCACATTTATGGTTGATCCTTTGCTGATAATGGCCATGTCTCGTACTCTGGACGTACGATTTTTGGACTTTGGTAATCATCTGACTCTATCCAAACTGATATTTTTAAATCATCATTGGTTTTCTGTTGTTGTCTTTACAAAGAGCTAGTAAAACAGGACACAAATATTTTTTGTAACCTTTTATGAAATGGACGGCTAAGTTCGAAAATGGATGTGATTTAATAGCAAATTTTTTAATAAAGTCATGATAAGTGCAAAGCAAATAATCCAAGCACGTTTTCTTATTTTCAAATGGACTTATATGACAGTTGTTTATAATTATTTCTGTTTTTTTATTTTATTTAATTAATTAATAAATTTATTTATTCATTTATTTGATAGTTGTTTATAATTGCTTCTGTTTTTTTATTTTATTTATTTATTTATTTTTTGTGAGACCATCTAGACACTGTAATAGTTTTTTATACATTTTCTTACGGTATGTATACCCTTGAATATTTGATTGATATCTAAATGTTTCCAAGCTCTTTTACACTAATGCAACACATCTCAAAACTACTGTATACTTCAAACAAAATTGTCACTTAGAAGATATTACCGATTTACTTATATTTAGTTTTTAAACTGGACTTGTGATAAAATCCATTAGTAGATGTTTACCAGGATATTGTCGGAACATAAGCAAATTTAATTTTTGTGATAAAAATATCCAGAATTATTGTGTATTAAAAAGAACTCATAACATATGACAATTTCGTCGATGCTGTTGTGTTTGCTTAGTTAATGTACCGCTATCAGGATACTCAATATTTTACTAATATTAGGACTGTGTTTCATTTCCAAAGAATAATAATCTACTTTAGGATTAGGTAATTGATCAGTGAACAGCACAACGCAGATCATCGAGATGAACTTACTGGAGACAAAATGTATATCACAGCATGGACTGTAACGGGTTTACTTTTTTTGATGGATGAACTATATGGCATTGGTAAGATAGATTTGAAATGTAAATCAGGGAACTGTTTTTCTTCTTTCAAAAGGACGGGTTCCGATAAGGCCGATTTTCGGCCCGTCATAGAATCCTGTTTTATGTGCATGAAATGGAAGAAAACTTAATGC